>PVJO010006772.1:73612-86734 GCA_004026905.1 Hystrix cristata
AGCTTAATAAGAAGTCCCTAAATTCAATCCTTGGTAACACACACACACACACACACACACACACACACACACACACGTTAACATTGCCTTGGAAGAATTCTAGCTTTTGCTCCAGAGGTAACCCCAGCTTGTCTGGGGGCCTTGGGCTAGCCAGAGAGTGCAGTGGGGTGTTGCATAGGGCATAGGGCTGAGCATAATTTAAGGCAGAGGCCAGCCAGCCCGAATGTCTACTAATGGGGAGATGACCATGAACTTCTCTAGTCTCTGCCCTATGCACAACTTTCTTGGCTACTTTTAATATATATCATTTCTTGCAATAAACCATAACCATGAATATAATAGCTATCATTGAGATCTGTGTATACTTTTTGCCAATTTTTAAAACTGATGATGGCTTCGGAAACTCCCAAACTTTAAATTGGTGTCAGAAGTGCGGGTAGATTGTTCACTTTAAACTTTGTAGTTGCCCAGACTCTTTGCAGTTGGCCTAGAGTCATGCCTAGCAACAAAACTTTCCAGGGTGACTATTTGCACTGTCCCTCAAATTTACCAGATTAGAGAGGCGGGGGAAGGGTGGGGAACTACATCAACAAGTTTCCTAGGTGATTTGTCTATACTTTGAAAGTAAATACCGCTGTTCCAGAAAATAAAAACCTAGTCTCAGAAGGAATTAACCTCATCCACTACAAAAAATATGCCAGTGGCCAGGTGCGATGGCACATGTCTGTAATTCCAGCACTTGGGAAGCCGAGGCAGGAGATTGCTTCAAGTTTGAAGCCAGCATGGGCTACATAGTAAGTTCACGGTGAACCTGAACTGCATAGTGAGATCCTGTCTCAAAAGAAAAAAAAAAAAAAGAAGCCAGAGAATGTAAAGAAGATCCCAGCATCTTTTCCTATTTGATTTTCCAGGTAATGTTGGGACTGGAAAATAATCCAGTATGTCAAAGAAGAGCCAAAAGTGATGACTATGGATGACCTGGTATGAAGGCTTTAGGATAGTGTCATTTTTTTCTCAGTCCCTGACTTTTCATATAAGAGGTGACAGTCAATTTGCAGGTCCCAGGCAAGCGGTGGCCTGCAAGGTGTGGTGGTAGAACACACCAGAGGAGAGTAGAAGTGACCAGACCTTGCTCAAGGGGATGATGTGGATCAACGGCACATAGTCTCACTTGGATTTCTGGTGTCCAGTCTGAAGTCTTACCTTCCCCTGGAACACACTGCTTGGGAGAATTTAGGTTCAAGCGATGTACGCGTTTGAGAGCTGATTGTGTGTGTCTCTTCCCAGTCTCATGTTCAGCGACTTCATGTTGGTAGATTGAAATTGGTCATGGGAATAGAATTTATACCACAGAGACTGGCAAACTACAGCCCCCATACCACTGGTTATTAAGTATTTACCAGCACATCACTGGTGAAAACCTAGATTAATCCCTAATGGAGGCATTAACATTCTCTCATCCCTTTACTTGGATAAGAAAGCTGTGATTAAGGGTATAAATCTCACCCAAAAGGCAAAGGGTCCAAGGGAACAAGAAAAGCGCAAGGGGTGGGGGTGGGAATCCAGAAGAATAAAGATATCCTAAAAAACAAGAACCTGATAACCCAACCTTCAGACAGTAACACGTACACTAGATACTACAGTAACTTTATGTAGTCGCGACTTAATACTGCGTCTATATGGTTGTTTACATTGCTCCCTGTTATATGCAAAAGGCACAGTGTATTAAGGTCTGTAAGTTTGTGTAATGGCCTGTGAGTGTGTGTGATTTGGGATAAATTTTAAGAAAAATCTTTACCAAAAAAAAAAAAGAAAAAAAAGAAAGCTGTGATTTACATGAACACACCTGGACTCCAGAAGGATGCAGAGTGCAATCGCTGCAAACAAAAAAGCATTTGGTATGATAAAAGGCAGTTGTCTATCTGTCAACCTATGAAAGACAGGGGATCTTAATTTTACAGGTGACATTAGGGAAAGCTTGAAAGGGACCATTTTAATATCAAGAATTACTTGTCACTCATATAATAATTATGATAATGGTACAACCATGATAGTTTAAGAAGAACCTTACTGGTCAAGCTTTGATGCCGAAAAAGAGAAATTTTTGAAGTTGAATAAATGGGATTCTTTTCTTTGGGTTTTGATGTCAACAGAGAAAAGGGCTTGTTATTGGCAATGTGATAAGTGATTGGGAACTCTAGACTGTGCATCTTTGTGCAGTGGACTTTCCCAGTAGTGAAGATGTAGGGAAACGATGAACCGTAAGTTCACAGGCATTCTTTTCCAAGCTGAGAAATTTCATTATGAATGGCAATTGACTGAACTCAAACCTAAATGTTGTCAGATAAATACAAAATTCTTTTTTCTCAACTTTATTAAGATAAGGAGGGAGGAGGGGTGGAGGGAGGGGAGGGGAACAGGAAAAAAATAAGCAGCAAGATCTATCGTGTACAGGTACAAATCCTCCATGAAGAATGCTGTTACTATGTATATCTAAAATGTACCGTTAAAATAAAATTTAAAGAAACGATCTTAAAGGTGAAATAAAAGAACAATTGATTTCAGACTTCACTTTTACCAGATTTTAGTATTTGAAACCTTAATCTAGTGCCTTGGGCAATATTAATAGTGTGTCTTAGTTGAGTTTACATTTAAACTCTCCAGAATGAACTCATTAGGCATATTTGTATGTCCAAAGAATTTTTAGATGGTGAGCCTACTTCTTAAAAGTATACACATAAATATATGTATTAGTTGCAATTTTGTAAATACCAATTGAGTATAATTTTGTTTGCCTTTTGTTTCTTATGAAACTTTTTTAAGTAGATCAACTTTCAGATTTATAAAAAAGATTTATTTTGAAAAACTCATAAACTAAAACTAAAATAATCATATTTTTATAACGCTAATTTGCTTTAACACTATTTCCTCTATCACCACTCTTACTATAGTTTTTTGGTATAAAAAATAATATAGTTGAGAGCTCAGGGAACATTTATTGAGCACTTACTGAGTGCCATATGCTCTTCTAAGTGCTTGATGTGCCTTATCTCATTTAATCCTTCCACTAACTCGGGGAGATAAGCATAATCCTGATCCTAGTTTACAGATAAAGAGACTAAAGCTTAAGGAGGCTAAGAAACTGGCCTAGGTCAAACAGATTCTGCAAAGCAGAGGCAGGCCCAACTTAGATGGTCTGATACTCAGGCTTGCACTTTCAATTCCCTTCCTGTTTGGTCTCATATTCAGGATACTACAGAGCCAGAAAGACCCCAGAATTAATACACCATTTACATCTGATTCGAAAACAATTTAAAGCCAACTTGAAGAGTTCCTAGGAAAGAACTTTGCTGTGTCATTTAATTAACGGAGATTAAAATCCTAAAACGAACTTTTGATTATTGGCCATGATAGAAGACAGGACTTCCCAGATACTTAAACAGCAATCTTTGTCTTCTAATTATTGGTAGTAATTGATCAATTGATGGATTGATCGAACGGTTCCAATAAATCAGTCAAGTCATCCTCACAGAGTTCCCAGTCTCACGCAGGAACATGAAAGGGTTGCTCCCCACACAAGGTAGTCTGCGGGGCACCCACAGGAACAGATTTGCTAGTCCAGGGCACCAATGGGCTATGGCGCTTTTGTTTTCAGAAAAACTGCTGGAATCTCCCATGTTGCTGCTATCCAGAAGTTCCACACGTCCTTCTTCAGTAACCTCTCAGCCAGCTAGGAACCTGCGCAAGCCTCAGCTCTGTCCCACCGAGTTATAGCCGTCTGAGTCCACAGTCAGAGGTTCGGTGTTAGACACTGATCCAGAGTGCATGGGCTGGGCCTCAGGGAGACTTTCGGTTTCAGGCTTAGGATTTCTGGGTGGTAGGGCCTAGCCTGAAGCACTGAATATAGCTAAGGCCCTTCTACAGCTTTTAAAATAAAATTATTTTTAATTGACAAGTAATAATTGTATGTATTCATGGGTAACAATGTGGTTGTTTCACTCTCTGTGTATATGGTAGGACACTCATATAAAGCTAATTAATTAAGATATCCATACCCTAACATATATTTTTGTAGTACAAATGTTTAAAATCTATTCTTTTAGTGTTAGGAATATACGTTACGTTATTATTAACTATGGTCACCTTGCTGTCCAGCAGTTTGAAAATGTATTCCTCTGTCTGCCTGGAACTTTGCATTCATTTCCTATGTTCTCGCCTCCTCTCACCCAGCCTCAGGTAACCACCATTCTACCCTCTCTTCTGATATGTTCAATTTAAAAAATTTCTCTCTTTAAGTGAATTCATGTGGTTTTAAGTATTTGGATGTCTAATTTCTATAAGAAAAATCTCAAAGTCCAGGCTAAGGTCAGATAAAGAGGGGACGAGAGCCTGTGGAAGAAGACTCAGAGCTTGGGTGTTATTCTGGAAGCACTTGGGGTAGACCCTGATGATTGTGAGGAAGGGAAAGACACAGAGAGATGGAGGTGTGAGGTGGCAGCATCAGAATGGAAAGGAAAAGATGGCTTATGATCCTTATACTTTAGAGAACTTGTAATTATTTCACTAAGTTCTGCATTCATGAGCTCAAATTAGACGTTTTGTTGGTGGTCTTTGTGGTGGATTCAGAGGGATCAGGGATTAGAGAAGAGAATTAAAGCCAAGTTGTATGTTAGGATTTTTCAGAATATCAGAAACAAAGATTTGTTTAACTTACAAAGATTTTTCTTTGCTGATATTTGCTTATCCCAGTTGATGTGAAGTTTATTAAGTGGATACATAAAGAGATAAGGCAAAGCATGCACAGTCTCACCCACTATAGAGCAAGCGTCATGGGAGAAGACTATTGAAAGTACTAGATTCTGTTGTTTCTGTTCCCCGGCAACCCTGGCTTTGTTTTCTTGAATTCATGATTTATATTTGCTTATTAATTTCATTGCCATAAGCCTTCTGATTACTGCCTTTTCCTCTTCTCTCTCTTTAAGTCCACCCATCTGTTCTCCAGATCGGGAGTCACCAAGTCTTTTCTCTCAAGGTCCAGATAGTAAATATTTCAGTCTTCTGGGCCCATACACTCTCTGTTGTAAGTACTCAAACCTGCCACAGACAACGTGTACATAGATGGTCATGACTGTGTTCCAGTAACATAGTAAAATAAATGTTCCAATTTATTTGCATTTAAGTTTGAATTTCATGTAAGTTTAACATATCACAAACTTTTCTTGTTTTATGTTTTTCAACCACCAGACAATATAAAAACCAATTGCTATGGTTAGACTGTGTCCCTCAAAGTTCATGTGTTGGAAACCTAATCTCAAATGTAACCATGTTGAATGGGAAGGACTTCTAAGAGGTGATTAGGTTGTGAGTGTTCTCCTCCCACGAATGGAAAATGACATTGATGCCAGAATGTAATTATTTTGGGTTGGGTTTCTGAAAAGATGGTGAATCTAGCTTCCTTCTTTCTCACACATCCATATTCCTTTGCCCCTCCATCTCTGCTATGTTACCATGCAGTGAGAAAGCCCCATCAGATATGGGACCACTGACCTTGTACTTCTTAGCTTCCAGAACTGTAAGAAATAAATCTCTGTTCTTGATAAATTACCCAGCCTGTGATTTTCTGTTATAGCAGCATAAAATAGAGTAAAACAGAGAACTGGTACTGAAAGTGGGGTGTCGCTGTAACAGTTAGCTAAAAGATGCGGAAGTACCTTTGGACCTGGGTAAACGACAGAGGCTGGAAGAATTTGGAGGGGTAGGTTAGAAAAAGCCTGTAATTCTGTGCATGGTGCATTAAAGACTATTCTTGTGAGGCTTTGTAAGAAGACAAGAGGTGTAGGGTAAACTGTAATCTCAGGGATTACTTAAATTATGATCAGAACATTGATACAGACAGTAAAGGCAATTCCGAGCAGATCTCAGATGGTAATGAAAAACAAGGAGTTGGCAATTGAAGTTAAGATCATCCTTGTTACAAAGTAGCCACAAATTCATCTGAATTGTGTCCATGCTTATGGGCCTTATGGAAGGCAGAACTCGGAGAGTGGGTGGAAGAGATATCTAAGCAGCAAAGGATTTATGTTGCTGCACGGCTGCTTTTAGTCACATAGATTAAGATACAAGAGGAGAGAAGTAATCTAAAGACAATTTATAATTAAGAGAACAGGCACACACTTGGAATCTCAGCACTTTGAGAGGCTGAGGCAGGGGACCATCACAAATTTGAGCCCAGCCTGGGCATTTAGTGACTTAGCAAGATCCCGTCTCAAAGTAAAAAATAAAATGAAGGGCTGGGGATGCGGTTCAGTGTGAAGACCCTGGTCTCAGTCCCAAGAGAGCGACAGAGAGAGACAGAGAGAGAGAGAGAGAGACACACACAAAGAGACAGAGAGAGTTCAGGGGGTGTGGCAAAGCCACTGCTTGCTGAAGAGATTACCAATAACCACTGATAGACAGGACTTCTGTGCTATTCATCAAAACAATGGAAGAAATACTTCAGAAGGTATTTCAGACATACTGAAGGCCTTTCCTCCCATCAGAGGTTCAGAGCTAGACTGAGGCCAAGAGTTCCAGAGAGGTCCGTGGGACCTCAGTATTCACTGCTCTCTACTGCTTTTAGTGTCTGTTTCCTGAATCCTGGAACACTGCTTCTGAGTCACCCCAGTTATGGCTCAAGTGGCACCAGGTGTAAGCTGGGCAGTAAACCTCGGCAGACATGCAGAATACGCCTGCTATTGGACCATGGTGGGCTCCATGTAGATTTCAAAGAATGTACTAGACACCTGGGAGGAGAGCGATGGGAGTCACCACAGAGAGTGGTGACTAAGGCAATGCGTAGTGGCACTGTGGTTGTCAGGGCTGCTGGAGACATCCAAGAACTGAAATGCTAATAGCACATGACCCCAACCTGGGAGAGGTACAGGCACCTAACTCCAGCTCATGGGAGTTTTGGGGTAGCTGGCACCAAACAAAGCCACAGAGGCTGTCTGAGACCTTGAAAACCCAGATTGCACCCCAGTGTGCCCAGAAGATGGGACATGGAATCATGTCTTTACGAATGAATTAATGCTCTTATTGCAGAGCGGGTTCCTGATAAAATCTGATACTATCCCTTCAATGTCTCTTACCATGTGATGCTTTCTGTTATGATATGATGTAGCAAGAAGGTCCTCACCAGAAACAGTCCCTTGATCCTGGACTTTCCAGAACTGCAAGCCAACACATTTTGATTCTTTATAAATATGTAGTTTCAGGAATTTCGTTGTAACAGCATAAGACATACTAAGATATTCTTCTTAGCTTGGATTCCACAGAAAGATGGATGGTGTGGGTAAATATAGCCTGCAGGTTGCTAGTTTGTTTATCTTTGGTATAGAAAATTCTCTGGTTTACATTCATACTTTCTAACTAAGAGGTTATTTATTGGCTTAACCAGCAATCAGGTTGTTATTGCTTGTGTCTAGATGTCCCCCCAAAGCCTCATGCAGTCATAGGTTGGGCTTTTCAGAGGTGGCTGGATCTAGTGTATGTGATGCTGGGATTGTGTGTGTGATTCTTGTATTAAGGGTGTGTTTACTAAATTAGTCGACTGATTGGTATTGCATAGTTCTGGGTGTGGATAATGGGAAGGCCCACCCTGGGTGTGAGTGCTACTCGGCCTAAGGGAGTGTAGTAGATAGAATACAAGGGACAGAAAGATAGCTGCTGTGGACACTTGCTGCTGCTTCTTCACTACTTTGCTGCCTGCTACCTGCCACAGACTGTTTCTCCTCTGTGATGTGCCTCTTCCGGGCCACCCTGCCTGGGATTCAGCCAACTATGGACTGAAACCTCTACAAACTGTGAGCCAGATAAACCTTTTCTCCTTTAATGGGTGTTGGGTATTTTGTCTCAGCAATGAGAAAAGTAACTAAGGCATGATTTTAAAGTTTTTTAAAATTTTGATTGCTTGGGTTTGAATTCTGGCTGTAGAACTTATTAGCTTTATTAACTAAGGCAAGTTATTCAGATTTTCTGGGCTTCATTTCTTTCTTCTATACAATGGAGATAAATGTAATACTTTAATTCCATGAGTGTGTACCAGAACCAGACAAGAGACAAGGGGCTTAATTTGCCTGGCTCAGTATTTAGCACATGGTAACACTCAATGAAGTTGGGCTATGCTGTGGTTGCTGCTGCTGCTGCTGATCTTCAGAGCCTTTGTGGACTGCAGAGGATCAACCCAGGCAATGGAGACCAAGGAGAAAAAGGCCTTAGTGTATTTTGTTCACAGCTATACATACATACTATTAGGTAATTAATACATGCATGTTGAATAAATTTACATGTCCTTAATTCTATCAACTATGGATTAGGTAGCAGAGACCCCCTGCAACAAAGCATAGTGATCTATATAATCTCAGGTTACTGCTCTCTCAAAGGGGTCTATGAGCAAGGTAAACATGCAAGGTAGCATGTTCTGGGTTGTAATCATGATTAATATTCACTAATCATCTAATAAAAAATAAGGGTGAAACACTTCAGAGAATGGAGTCTAGGCAGATGTACAAGAGCAAGACTTGTTGACATTGAGGTGAAGAAGTTTCTTTTGGGTTTTTTTTCACCCTCAGGATTGCTTTGGCTATTCTGGGTGTTTTCTGCAATGGAGTACTACTGTGCCATAAAGAATGAGAAGCTTCAGATATTTCTAGGTAAATGGATGCATCTTGAGACCATACTCTTAAGTAAAATAAATCAGACACACATGTTTAAATACTGCATTGTTTCTCTGGTGTTCTCTGATTTTATAAAAAGTTTAGGAGTTTTTCCTAGTTCTGTGGATTTTTTTTTTTGATATTTTATCACACACTGAACTAAATCTATAGATCGCTTTTGAGAACATGGCCATTTTAACAATATTAATTCTGCCAATACAAGAATAAGGGATGTCTTTCCATTTTCTAATATCCTTTTTGATTTCTTCAGAGGCTTTTTAACTTCTTGGTTAGCTTGATTCTTAGTTATTTAATTTTTTTGAAGCTATCGCATATGGAATTGTTTCCTGATTTCTTTCAGGGTGGGTTCGTTATTGGTTTATAGGAATGTTACTGATTTTCATTTGTTAATTTTGTGTCCTGCCACTTTGCTAAATTTGTTTGCCAGATCTAAAAGTTTTCTGATAGAGTTATTGGGTATTCCATGTAAGAAATCATACCATCTGCAGATAGGAATAATTTGACTACTTCTTATGTATATCCCTTTTATTTATTTCTCCTGCCTAATTGTTCTAGCTAAAGGGCAAATAAGTACATGTAAAGCTGTTCAACATTTATCCCTACTAGGGAAATTCAAATCGAAACTGAGATTCCATTTTACCTCAGTCAGAACAGCTACCATCAAGGACACAAAAAGCAAGAATGAGGGGAGAAAAATGAGCTTTTCTACATTGTTGGTGGTATGTAAACTAGTACAACCACTATGAAAATCAGTAGGTGTATTTCTCAAAAAAATAAAATTAGATATTTCACTTGATCCAGTATACCTCTCCTCGGTATATTCCTGAAAGAATAAAATATCACACTGTAGTGATAAATCCATACGCATGTGTAGAGCACCACAAACTATAATAGCTGAACTCCTTTAGCCTGGATGGCTGTCAACAGATAAATGGATAAAGAAAATGTAGTATATACACACAATGGAACATTATTCAGTCACGAAGAAGAATAAAATCAGGTCATTTGCAGGAAAATGGATGAAACTTGAGATGGTAATGCTAAGTGAAATAAGACAGACACGGAAAGTTAAATATTAGATGGTTTTTCTTACATGAGAAACCTAAAATATAAATATGTAAATAAATAAAATAAAGGAGAGATGTAGAAAACAGGAAGTCAGACTTTTGAAGATAGAGAAGGGGACTGGAGGAAGGAAGATGTAAAAGACAGGAGCGTAAGTGGATTGAAAAGAATTAAGATACTCATATATTATATGCATATACCAATTCCTCCAAATGAACATTGCTTTCTGTACCAAAAACATATACTAATAAAAAGAAGAAGTTGCTTTAAGGCTTTTTAGTTTTATAATCATGTCAGCGTAAAGTAAAAAAGTAAAACAAACTCGTAAAACACAAAAACAAATGCATGGCTCAAAAAATTGTAAGTCAGATCAGATGGAATCTCTAGTCCTAGTTCCCTGAGGAATCTCCACACTGATTTCCATAGCGGTTGCACCAGTCTACATTTCCACCAACAGTGGAGAAGGGTTCCTTTTTCTCCACAGCCCCTCCAGCCATACTCTTAAGTGAAATAAATCGGACACATATGTTTAAATACTGCATAGTTTCTCTGGTGTGAGAAACTGAATTGTAAATAAAGACTAAAATGTATTATATTGGGAAAGGGAAGAAAATGTCCAAATGGGAAAGGGAACAAGGAGGGGAGACAGGAACAGAGGGTCAAGAGAAATAAGAATGGAAGGAAAAAAATGGAAACAAAGCTTTTGTAAATGAGGAGCAAGGAGGGGGTGAGGGGAGGGGAATGGGAAAAAAAGAAGCAACAAGATATATCATGTACAGGTACAAATTCCCTATGATAAATGTTATCAATATGTACATCTAAAATGTACCATTAAAATAAAACTAAAAAAAAAATTGTAAGCCAAATTACTCAGAAATAGAAGAGATAGAACACTGTTAGCCACACCAGAAGCCCTTTCCATCATCTTGTCCAATCACAAACCTCCTCTCCTGCCACAGGTAACTACTGTCCTAATTTTGATAGTAATAAAAATTGCTTTGAGTTTTTCTTTTTATAGTTGACTCATCCAATTGTGCAAATACACCAATTAGAGATGCATTTCATCCTTTTAAAAAGTAGATGCCATTTAAATCTCTTTTCACCTACATATTTCTCTTCCATTTTTTTTATTGTCTTACATGTGACTGAAGGACATGGGTTGTTTAACCTGTAGAGTTTCCTATAGTCTGAATTTTGCTGATTGCTACTCTGGTTCAACACATTCCTCTGTCTTTGGAATTTCCTGCAAATTGGCAGCTGAATCCAGCTACTGGATTAGCCCCCAGGTTCAATCTCTTTGGCAAGACCAAAAGTGATATTTTTATACTTAGTGTTCTTTCTGGTTTAGTCATCATTTTCACAATGATTTTTGGCAAGACTCTACAAGACATATAAATTCTGGTTGTCTCCCGTTTTATAATCTTAGCAGCCACTGATACTTAATGGCCATATACATTCATCCATGGGGATTGCAAAAAATAGTGATATTCTGCTATTCTTATTTTCTTATATAGACACTTCTTACCATCTTCTATTTGGCTCCTTAGTAGGTAGCTATTTTCCTTTATTTACCAGTTTCCAAGATAAAGAATTGGTTCCTTATGTTCTGAAAGTTACTTAAAAATATCATTATAAACCCATGGATTTAAACAGATTTTGTGGTTTAAATCCACTGCAGCGATTACCAATATTGAAGTTTTGGGCCAGTGGGGGGGTCTCTGCACTCATATTTGAATCTTTTTGATATAATCCTCATAGTGGCTACTAGCTTCTTTGCTATCTCCTATTAGTGGCTGATAGCTTCTCACTATCTTCTGTTATAAAATGTTCCATGCTTGTGTTTTATACTTTCTTTCCCCAGGACCGGAATCAGCCATTTCTCTAAGAAACCCTCATTTCTTTCATTGCGGAAAGATATTCAGACCTACAAGTCATGTACCAAGCAATAGTCATTACTACCAGGCTAATCATGGTGTTTAGTCCTTTTCAATGGCTAAATACATTTAAAAATTAAATACTTAGCAATTTAAATCTTTTCTAAAATTTATACTTGAGATTACAGAGCTTTTATTTCTTTATTATACCAGTGTGTACTCTTTCCTTTCATAGCTGCCTCATTATTAAATTATATCCCTTTGTTTTCTTAGCTAGAATTCTGGTTCTTATAGATATATGAAATGATAGAATTAGATGACCCCATAATTACTCATTTGTTTTATGTTATATCACACAACAGTCTCAAAATAACAATGCAATATCATCAACAATATTATTACTTAGAACTTAAGGTATTTTTGCATATATCTTCCCTCCATTTTTAATAGTTGTGTTATATTTGCACTGTCAGAGCATATAACCATTATGTACTATGTATCCTCTCTGCCTTTTAACACTGATTTAGCTTTACTTTCAAGTAAATATATATTTAATGCTTACTATCAGCCCTTAAGCTAATGTCACCCAAGGGATTTTGTAGTCTGAAGCTCATTCTGTCTGTAGATTCTTTAGAAAGGGTTCATGGGAACAATATTCACTGAATTCTTGCATGCTGGTAACGATTTAACTGGACCCTTTATACTTGAAAGTCAGCTTTGCTAGGTATCAAATCTGTGGGGCACATTTTTTTACTTGAATATTTAAAATTTGCTCTATTTTCTCCTGGCATAAAACATTATTCTTGCTAAGTCTGGTAATCATCTGGTTTTCTCTTCCTTTTACAAAATGAGATGTTTTTCTCCCCTAGATTTCCAAAATTTTTATTTTCTTTTCTTTCTTTCTTTCTTCTTCTTTTTTTTAAATTTGGAGTCCAGTAATCTTACTAGATGATGCCTTGAGTTAATCATTCTGAATTTGTAGAAATGCTGTGTGTACTTTCAATATGGATTTTAAAATGATTTTGGGGGAGGAGATTTTCTTGAGTTACTGTTTTAGTATTTATTATTTTTTTGTTTTGATTTCCTTCTTCAGAAATGCCTATTAATCCTATTCAAAACTTTCTGGTTTTTTCATTCAATATTGATCACTTTCTCTTGAATCTTCTTTGTCTGTTTCTTTCTTTTTAATATTAAATTTTTTACACTGCTAAAACTCTCTTTTAAGATATTAGCTATTATACTTCCTAAACTACTATACAGATTTAATGCAATTCCAATCAAGATACCACTAACATACTTCAAAGAATTAGAAAGGACAACCATGAATTTCATCTGGAACCACAAGAGACCAAGAATAGCAAAAACGATCCTAAGCAACATGGGAAAAGCAGGGGGCATCACAGTCCCAGACATAAAACTATACTATAGAGCTACAGTATTAAAGACAGCATGGTACTGGCAAAAAGACA
>PVJO010006773.1:0-58689 GCA_004026905.1 Hystrix cristata
CCAGAATATATAAAGAACTCAAAAAGATCAAACCCCCCAAATTTAAAGACCCTATCCAAAAATGGGCATCTGAAATGAATAAACATTTCTCAGATGAAGAAATAAAAATGGCAAATAAATATATGAAAAAATGTTCAACATCATTGGTCATTCGAGAGATGCAGATCAAAACAACACTAAGATACCATCTCACTCCAGAGAAAACATTTTTAAAAATCAAATCTTTCAAATTTATGTATGGATGTTTTCATAAATGATAACAAAATACCATGGAAAATCCAAACAGTTCATTTTAAAATCCAAATATACAATTATCTATGGGACTAATATTTTGTAATTTGAAGATTTTATTCAACAGAAATTTACATTTTTCAGAATACATTTTACTTTATGATGCTTCTTAAAGTGGCTGTAAGCTGTAAGACCTTTTTAGAGATACATTCCATTAATGTAGAGATGATACAAGTCTTCTAAACAATTACCCACATATAAAGAATATTTTGAGCACTGGATATTTTGTACTGCTCAATACAAATAGCACTGATAGTAATACTGACAGGGTACCGATAGTACTAATATAGTTGAGAACATTCTTAGCAGTGTGATCTTCTTTTGACATAAAATAATTAGAAATTATATGAAGATTTCACTTGATTTAAAAAATAAAGGACTTGAAGAAGATAGCAAAGAAAGCTTGAGAGCGAACCAGCTTATACTTGCAAGGCCCAAGTGTCTACTCTGGTGTTTCAGTGGATTGAACACCAGCCTGCCTACCTGTTTTCCTGCCCAGCTTCTCTCCTGGGGATACGGAGTCTTCTCTTTCTGCAGCAGTGTGACTGTTGCCCTTCCCTTGGCTTGAACATGAGAGTTAAAAATTCTATTCTCTGCAATTATTTCTTCATTAGCTTGTAACAATTAAAATCATCTTATTTTAGGGGCTAGGGGTATAGGTCAGTGATAGAGTGCTTGCCGGCCATCCACAAGGCCCTTGGTTCAAGGACCACACACACACACACACACACACACACACACACACACACACAAATCCTCCTGGGTGTCTCTTAATTGTGACCATGAACATGCATGCTGAAACTGCATAGCTGTCAGATGATCCAGAAAGAATGTTTTCCTAGATTTTTATCAAAATGAAAACCCAGAATTGAAAAATGCTCCACTGTTCTCAATTTTGAATAAGAAAACTCATTATTAGAAAGAGTACTTGGAATTAAAAGATGGGTGGACATATATTAAAACTCATAAAAAGCAGAAAAGTGTTCTAAAAGATCTTGCAGATCCTTGCACCTCCAGTCTGGGCAACAATGCCTGGGAATCAGAGCTGAATAACCTCTTGTGATTTCCTCTGTCACATGCTATCTCCCACCCTTCTCACCCCCCAGACACTGCTGTTGCCCCTCTTTAGCCCCCATGTGCTTGCTATTCCTGGCCATCATGATACCTTAGGTAACTAGTTACACTGACACTGGCAAATACTGCCACTCCTGCTGTTAATGCCCTTGTGGCTTTTGGTCTTCTGACACTGCCATTGCCATCATTTGGATCTTGAATGTTCTCTTAGGCTCCATGTGTTGAATGTTTTGTTGTCAGTGTAGGGTGCCACTGCGAAGTGGTAGAACCTTAGGAGGCAGCATTCAGCTGGAAGGAAACTAGATCATTAGGGGAGTAATCTTGAAGGGGATATTGGGACCCAACCCCTTCCCAGCTGCCATGAGGTGAGAGGCCCCCTCTGCCACCCACTCCACCATAAAGTACGATGCTGCAACAGACCCAAAGCATGAAAGGCTAAGCTTCCATGGACAAAAGCTCTGAAACTGTACCAAACCAAATGTTTCTTTTTAAAAGGTGGTTATGTCAGGTATTTTGTCACCGTGATAGAAACTAACACATCCACATTCAAGCTTTTTCATCATTTTTGCTGCTTTGACCTCTGTTCTCTTGCCAGCCTAGTTTTTGCCTCTTCATGGGTCAGTCTCCAGTGATAAGGAAAGGGATAACTCTGTGTGTCTTTGCACCCCTCCCACTGTACTAGGGTGAATAGTACCCCCCGCTCCAGTTTCATTTCTACTTAGAACCTCAGAACATGCCCTTATGTGGCAAAATTGTCTTTGTAAATGAGGATGAGGTTGTACTGAATTAGGTTGGGCCCTAAACCCAATGATGGTGTCTTTATAAGAAAAGAAGACAAAAGAGAAACAGAAGAAGGCAATGTGAGGATGGAAGCAGATACTGGAGAGATACAGCTCCAAATCAGGTTATGCCAGTGGTTCCCAGAACCCACAAGAAGCTAAGAAGTAGCAAGGAAGTAGCCTTCCTAGGTCCTTCAAAACAAGCATGGCACTGCTACATCTTGACTTCAGACTTCCAGCTTCTGGGACTGTGAAACAATCAATAAATTTCTGTTGTTTTGAGCCTCCCAGTTAGTGGTATGTCTGGAAGTCCTAGGAAACTAATGCACCCACTACCCAAAATCTCACTTTCAGAAATGGGGCCTGGTCAGAAGGGTCCAGTCACTGGGGACATGAGCTAGGAGAGTATATACTTGTCTCCAGCTCCTCCTTTCTCTGTCTGCTTCCTGCACACCATGAACAATTCTCCACTTCATAGAGCTGGTGATCATGAACTTAACCTACTGAAACTGTAAACCAAAAACAAACCTTTCCTGCTTTAGGTTATGAGTGTTGGGTATTTTGTCCCAGTGACGGGAAAGTGATTAATATACACTCACCTACCCAAATACACTAGTCTCACTTGGTTTTACTTCTCTGCAATTGCTTTTCTTTTTGTCCTTCTTTCAGATGTCTCTTTTTTCATTCTTTTTTTTTTGTATCTGTAGCCTTTCACCTTGTTTCATTCAAACTGCTCTATTGAAGGAGCAATGTGTATATTTGGCTGCAGAATACAAGCTATCCTTTCACACAAAACTGCCATCTGAGAACCTATTAACAACAGTGTGGTATTTCACAATGCAGGACAACAGAGCCCAGTAATGATGTTATGATCTGTTTTTCCACTAAACATTCAGATGAGATAATTGGGAAAAGAAGCAACTTGTAGAAACATTCCCTCCATCTTGAGAAACATTTAGCAGTCTTGTTTATCAAAGACACAAGTTCTATGAGCAACTTTATCACATTAATTTTTGTTACAGAAGATTGTTTTAGTTGATGTTTTTCTTCCAAGAAAAATTCATGGAGCGCTAGCAGTGCCTTGGGTTGGTCCAAGGCCCAAATAATTTGCTCATCCCTAGATGAGGAATGGCTTATTAATTGGGCATTGGATGAATGTTCTTTCCCTCTATCTGTCCTTAATTATATTAATTAGCTTCAATTTCTGTGGCATTATATGCTTTGTGTATAACACATTTCAGGGCAGTCCAAGTAAGGTGTTTTAAAACTTGAATTTATTTTAAATGTTTGGCATTTCTTCTATGACACAGAAAGGAAAACAGGCCTTAAAATTTATATTTCAGCCCACATGACATATTGCCTGACATGACATAAATGGCACTATAAAATTCCAAGAAAAATTTGAGCTTATTATAATTTGAGGCAGTTGATAAGATAAAATAATATCATTAAGGTATTAATACTATGATACTTTACATTTCTGCCTAGTCAGAATTTGATCTAGCGCTGATTTAATTTTTGATCAGGACCCAAAAACTATTGAGTTGAATATCTCACATCCAGATTTTAGAGACCTTTTTGTACCAGTGCTTTTGGCTATGTTATTCTGATGGTTTCTGGTTAGAGGAGTATCGGCTTATTATGATGCATTATATAGTATTATTTTAACTGCCAGCAAATTTTTCACATAGTTTAAAAGGTGAAAAGGAAATCTAAAAAGTTTTCTAAATATGTTGAAAATTTGACTTTAAATTCTCAAAGAAGGTAAAATAAAAACTAAATTTGGACCTAGAATTTTGCTAAATACTATTTAAATTTTTAGTTATTTGAGTAATGTCATTTTGTCATGTAGTATGTGACTTAATGTCATACTTTTCCTTTATCTTCTGCCTGAGAAATTTGCTACTTTCAGCTTTTATGTATGATTAAAGGTTTATTTGATGTAAACAAATAAATAATCATGGCCTCCCCTTTCCTACAACTTCACTGAGTATGTGAAATATTTCATAATCATGATTAAATTTTCTATTTGCTTTTCTTTTTTGTGTTTTCTTCTTTTTTCTACCCTGATGCCTTTACCATACCCTATAGTATGTATGACTTTCTTAATTTGACTTACCCATAAAGTGAGTCTTTTGGTTTTTGAGATAAATTCTTGCTCTGTAGTCCAGGTTGGGCTTGAACTCATGATTTTCCTGCCTCAGTCTCTCGAGTTCTAGGATTACAGGCGTGCAACACCATGCCAGACTTAAAAATAGATCATTGTGACCCTCTGCTAGCAGTGGTTTGGGCATTGTTTGCCTTTCAAGTATATCTCAGGGGAAACTGCAATAAAGGGTTACTTAGGAATAATTTCAGGTTGATAGAAAACCCCAAATTACAGTGGTTCCTCTTTCTCATCTATATTGATGCTACAGAGCTGGTTTCTGGCTTTATGGCTTGTGGCTCTTTCTTGGATGCTTCACTTTATTGTCTAGCACACAAATCTCAGGCTTGGTCCAAAGAGGCTGCTCTAGCTCTACTGTCGTGGCTGCATTCCATCCAGCAAAAAGAGACATAGAGATGAGGGAAGGAATTCTCTCCTCATGAAAGACAGTTGCCAGAAGTGTATGTCATACTGGCTTGCACCTTCTTGGCCAAAATTGTGTCACATGGGTACATAGCTTTGAGGGGGAGTGGGAAATGTAGTCTTTATTCCAGGTGGCCCAGTATAGGATTTGGGGTTCTATTATTGTGGAAAAAGGAGAGAAAGACTACAAGGAGTAACTTGTAGTCTTGATCACTGTTACAAAAAAAATATCAGGATACTTTAGGTCTCAGACTTTGCCATTGACCAACTGTGTGATCAACTTTCTGTAAGACACCTGTTTTGGGATTCAGCTTCTACTCGTCATTCACTATGTAAACATGAATGGTCTCAGTTCCATGCATAGTACTGTACTCAGTATGAAATGGAGAGGAAAACATGGAACGTGGTCCTCTTCCTTAGGTCTAATAGTGGAATACATGAAAAAGATGCTCTTTTCTTTGGGTTGCTGTTTATCTAAGGTTTTTTTTTTAAACATTTCATCTTATGACCACTTTCATTTAAGCTTAATGGATTTTGTTTACATTTTCCCAGAGCCCTTTATTTCTATTCCACACCAACTCCTTACACATTGCCTGATTTAGTGATTGTTCAATGAACAGCTGCTATGTCTGGCCTCTGGACTGTCTACCCTTTTTCTTTCCTCATCCGAAATTAATGTGATTCTGACTCAGTTTTAAGAAGCTTTTGCTAAGTTTGTATCCTTCTGGAAATAAATAGTTCACTCGAACTGCAAAATGGGTTTAGGTATACCTTAAACCATTTGATTTTCCTGCATGTGATTAATCTACCTTTGATTTAGGATTTTTGAGGTGGTGCATTATCGTGCATTAAAGGGATTTTGGTATCACTTGATCCTCGGTAAGAACCTGGGCTCTGCCAAGTACTGCATAAACTTGACCAGGTTTGTAATTTCTCTAATCCTCTGTCTTTTTTTTTCATCGTTCTAATGCATAAAATGACTTTTCACGAATGTTGTCATTATTTGTAAGAGAGAGTATAAAGGATGGCAGTGAGCTACATTTGGCATTTTACTGTGTTTTTATTCCAAAAGTTTTAAAAGACTATGTTGAGCTTGCTGACTTGGCTGTTTTTGCTCTGGAGCAGGCTGTGCAATTGTGGTGAGGAAGTGGGAGCTCCAGAATCCTTCTCCACTTGCCCATTTCCACCAAGTGTAAGGGGGTCTGGGATAGAGCAGTGTGAGTGTGGTTACCATGGCTCTTGCCATGCTGAGACCCCCAAGAAATTAGATTGCTTTTCAGGACTCATTCGGGACAAATGGTTACACTAAAGCAGAAATTTCATGGTAATCCCCAAAACACAGTAACTCACTTTTTAATAGAGTTTTAACATGTAAAGACATATTCTCTTATAGCATGGAGATTTGGTTATCCTTCCTACCCAGATTTTTTAAAGAAGGCAAAAAAGAAAAAAAAAATTGTAACGATTAAATGACCTAACCAGGGAGAACACAGTGCAAGTAAGGGGCAGAGCCAGGGATTGGACCCAGAGTCCTAATTTGCAGTTCCACTTTCAGCATCTTGATTTTCTCCCAGCTGAGGAGGTTAGAAGCCAGAACACAGACGTGGTCTTACCAGCCTAAACTGATGCCTGAAGGGCTGTAATCAGATCTCACACCCGGGTCGGGAGAGCAAGACAGGCCTGAGCTGGGATTCACCACCGGATGTCAATCCGCTTCACTCTGCACCTCACAGGACTCTCTTTCAGCACCTTCTTGTCTTTTACAGTTTTCATCTTTTTAATCTTTTCTCAGTATTGAGGTCTGCACTTTGTCTTTGTAAATAAGTCCAAGTTAAGACCAAATTTCTTACATTTCTCAGTGTTCTGCTTTAGCCTTATACTTCAAAATTAGAGCAAAACTGCAGGACCAACTATGTATGCGTAAAGCGAATCTCTTATAGAGAATGTTGCCTGAATTGTTAACAGTTGCAATTGTGACACGACAGAAAAATATAAGACTGTTACCAACATGCTTTAAGTTCAGAAATTTTGAGTTCTTGATCTACTATGATCCTCTTTGTATTGATTTCTTGAACTAATTACACCATTTTACTCTCGAATATGTTTTAAAATTATGATCCCTGATACAGTTTTGTATTTTCAAATTTCAAATGTTTTCATCTGTTTTCTCATCTGTTCGTTTTTCCTTTTGCAGACAGCTTTGTACGGCATATAGTTGCAGTGACATCACACTGAAAGTACACAGCTGTGCTGCCTAGTTTCCTGATAAATAAGCTGTCTGTTGGCATTCAAGGAGCCGCATTAATTGAGACTATTTCTCAGGATGGATGTCACTCTGTTATCAGGGTTGGGGTCCAAGAGATAGGATTAGCTCTGACCTTTAAGGCACTCAAACATACAGTTAGCTACCTTTTGGCAAAATGCTGTTGAGACAAGTAAATGATACTAAGAGGACCATTTGAGTAATTTAAAGTTATTTTTAATTTATCATAATTGGCCCAATTGTCTACAGTCCCTTCTTAGGGGCTGAAGTTTTTTTTTGTTGTTGTTGTTTTGTTTTGTTTTGTTTTTTATTCTGAGAAAACTTAAATTTACGGGAAGAATTTAAAAAAACGTTGCACTGTGAAGACCTATGTACCACTGCATATATTCTGGAAATAATTTTTATTTATTCATCTGTTAATTCCTCTATGTGGATGGAGTTCTTCAACATCATTGGATACTAAAAGAAGACTACCTGTCAGACTAGGGGCATTTGGAAATTTTAAGGAGAAAAATAGAGTATGGTTAGTAGTCATTCAAGTAGACATTTCTTGGGAGAAAGAGCTACTGAAGATAATGATTCCTCAAGTAATTAAATTTGGCAAAAGTACTGGTCAAATTGAGAATGAATATGCAAAATTATTCCATGCTATAAACAGTAGAGAATCTAGAGAAATCAATGCATTTTCAGGAAGTCTTATACTCTGGTGTTGTCATGCTGTCGACTCTGAGGAACAGACATTCAGTTCAGGGGGCAGAAAATTCTCAGAGCTTCCTGTTTTAATATGAGTGGCTTCATTATATAACATTGGGTCATGCCAGAAGGAGACCCACATTGAAGGACACTACAATTGCTGTGGTGCATTATCCTTCTGGCCTAAAAGAAAAAAAATTTTAATAGATTCCTTCAATTGTATGGTTGAAAGACTCCCAGGAATAACAGACTTCTAAACCTGTCTCCTCATTTTCCTACTTATGAGCCAAATTTTAAAGGAAGAAATCTTTTATTGATAGCTGGACTAGCCAGGCTGGCTGTAGCTTTTTCAATCCCTTCGTGACATTTAGCTGTGGCTCGACACACTAATAGATTTGACCCTCAGGTTATTATTTCTATGTTTCACGGGATACATAGCATAAAAATTAGACAAGCTTTTAGAATGTGTGGTTTAAAAAACAGAAAAACAAAACAATACTGAAAAGCACATTCCTTCAACTACCTTTGCCTTTGAGAAATGATCAAACATTTATAAGGTTAATTACTGGTGATACTTGAGGCACAGAAAAAAATATATCTCTTTCTGGGTGGTTAACATGTTTTGTTGGCCACTTCATGTATGCTGTGTGCTGTGTGTAACTTCAGTTAAAAATACCTGCTGTTTTATTCATAATTTATATCATCCGTGTGTGATCTTTTCCTACGTTTTTGCCTAAGACTTTAAAACTCCTTTACTGGAGCTATATGTCATCTGGACCCTAAAACACTATTCCATGCTATATTATTACATTTCTATAACATTCTTGAAATGATACAGTTAAGAAGATGGAGAACAGATTGTGGTTACCTGGGCCAGAGAGAAGGGGGCAGGCAGGAGGTGGGTGTGGTTATAAAGGGTAACACAATGACCTCTTGTGGAAGGCCACCACCTCCCAATAGCACCATTCTAAGAACAAACCTTTCATGCCTCTTAATGGCCTTTGTGGGACATTTATGCACAAACACAGAAATCGGCATTAAAAAAAAAAAAAAGAAAGAAAGAAAACTTGGAAGTCAGCTGAGCGTGGTAGTCCCTGCCTGTAATCTCAGCACTCTGCAGGAGAATTTCAAGTTCAGGCCCAACTCTGGCAACTTAGCAACCTAGCAAGACCCATTTGATTGAGTTCATTGGGAAAGCACTGGGTTCGATTCCCCAGTAACACACACACACACACACACACACACGGAAAAGCTGGAAATCTGAATAAGATAGGTAAATATTATCAATATCCAGTTTATGATAGTGGATGATGTTCCTATTAAGGTGAACGTGGTAAAGGGCACGTGAGTTATCGCTGCATCACTCCCTGTAACTGTTTATGTGAATTTACAATAAGCTAAAAAAATTACTTAAAGTTTTGCATTCAACAGTTTTCTTTTGGGCAAACAATTATCTTGCTCCAAAACAGTATTTCAGTATTCACTTCACAAAACATTGTTTTCAATGTGACATATTTAAAATGATGATGGCAAATACTGAACAATTTGGAATAAACAGAATCAAGGTGTAGAGTAAAACCTAATTTTTCAAGAACATGGTAGTTTTTGTTTCTTTTGTGCCTATATTTTGATGTACATTTCAATAGAACAATCCTAATTTTTTCACTGTGTACATTTTATGAGAAGAAATAGTTTTATGCCAGAGTAAAAATGAACCATTTATTTTTACAAAAAAGAATAAACTAAACCAAATTTAGCATTTTTTTGTATTTTATATGTCTAGAGAGTATATTCACATTAAATACTGATGAATTATTATAGACTGTAAAGGTGTGCATAGTGATTTCTCATTGAGTAAATAGTGGCTTTCTGGCATTCTGGAATAAAAATATATTCCATCAGTGTTGACCATTAACTGATGTCTTGTGTTTAGCTGAATATTTTTTAAATTAAAGCAATCACACCACTTCCATTTTGTTTACATACTCATTAGAGACAAACCAAACCAACTAAGTCCCAGTAAAGATTGCTTTGATAGTCTTAAAGAAAATTCTGTTGTGTATGATAAATTCAGATGTTATGATTTTGACAGTTTTTACAAGTAAATGGAAATTACTTTAAGAATGGAAATTCGGCAAGTCTTGAATAACTGATTCTGCAAGAGTTGTAGGCCCACAGACATACAAATGCCCACCCAAGTACACGTGACTGACTGGTTTCCAGGCTATGGGAATGCTGGGTAACTTGGTTCTACTTAAAACTCTCAGATATCTTGGCCTTCTGGGTGATCTTACTGTACACCCACAAGTATAGCCAAGCAGCTTCTTTCTTGATGATTATACAACTACCAGCCAGAGGGTACCGCCTAGTCAATCACTACGTCCTCTTCTTTGTTCTTCCCCTGCCAAATTCTGAACTAGTGAAAAGAAGACAATTCATCGCCTGTTACTGGGTATCAAAGCAGAAGAATAAAAGGTGTTTTTATATTGTTGCAAATCTAGTTTGAAGCATAAACGTTTTAGAAATTCTGAGGTCCATCAAAAGCTTGTGGAATAGATCGAGATTAAATTGGGTCCAGGAAACCTTTGGAATACTAACAAATGAGAGAGGAGGGAGGAGAGGGAAAGGGGATGAACAAGGAATTAAGATATGTTATGTACATGTACCATCTCCCCACAAGGAATGTCAGCATTGTGTACTACACAGATGTGCTAATAAAAAAATGAACAGCTCAAGATACCATTTTTGCTTTAGAGAACAAGTTCATATGGGACACAGAGAGAGAATCAGTAATTATAATCAGTGGTGTGTCCCAGTGCTGTGATAGAAGAGATTTATTTATTCACATTTTAAATTTTTTTCTATAAAACAGATACAGATAACCACAAAATCAAATAACTTGTTGAAGTGGTTTTGCCCATCAAATCTGCCATGATTTGCTATTTTTATATTAATTTAGATTCCTCTCTAAATTGTTTAATGTATCTACAGTTCTTTGAAGTTGAATAATAATAACTACTTTATTGATCAGTCACTGTGAGTTAGGCACACCACACACAGTTTCATGTATTCCTAAAAGCAGTTAGGTAAAATATCATTATTTCAATTTTATAGATGTCAAAAGAAGATGTCGAAGGATACTAAGTATTTCCAATGTAGAGTATTTATCTGCAGTTGGATTTTCACTCTTCTTGTCATCCTACATGATCTGATTTAGTTTAATTAAGTTTCAGCTTTTTTTTTCTTTTACAAACTTGTGTTCCTGATTTATACTTTTTCATTGCTTGTTCATTTCTTTGTTTTTTGTATCCTGCTGAGTATACCAACTGGTTTTCTGAAATACTCTGTCAGTTCTTGGAGCAAATAATTTATAAATGTATGTGCTTTCTATATTTTCTCAAAATGTTGCCTAATTTCCCTCATTTTGACCAAGTTTTTTTTTTCTTTCTTTTTATTCACCATGGGATAATGAAAAGCCTGTCCAAACTTGGTATTTGCCAACAGACAGGGTGTGTAGCTTGCTCTTGGCCTTGCTCACTGACCAGTCATGAACTGTAAGATCTCGTTCTCTGTTTTACAACCAGAGAGCAAAAGCTGCTACACACGGCTCTTATTCCAATCTTGGTGAACAGACATTTGTCTGTTGCAACTTTAGTCATTTGAAAAGGCATCTTCTCTTACTTTTTTCTTGAGTCTCTGAAATGGAACCAACTGATTACATCAAAGGCTACAACTTTTGGTGCACACTATTTCCAAGTTTCTCAAGTCCATTCTATCTCTATTCTCCTTTATCTCTATATATTTAGTGAATAGCTCCCAGAATGTACCATGCCTCTAGCAGTCCCCACCCTTCTTTAGCCAGTTTTGTTTGTATGTGTATGTGTGTGTTTGTGTGTGTGTGCACACGCACACACATGTTTTCTTAAGTATTGTAGTTTCTAATTAGGTATCAGAAAGGAAAACCTGAGAGCATAGGAAGAAGACATTGTGCTATTTCATATTACTTGTGCTACGGAGGGATGGCTATCCAATTTTCTTGTTAATTCAAAGGCTAGGGCTCCCAGTCAAAGGCCAGGCAAACAGGAGCAGATCAAATTTTATCTCCGTGTTCAGTCAGGTTAGTGACTGTGCTGGTAAAGTAGGTGTTGCCTACCAATATTTGAGGCTAAATTTAGCCTCATTGAAATTGTAATTAGTAGAATTTTCTTCCACTTTCTAGAAATGTTATTCCCATTTATTGGAACTAGTTTGAGTTCATCTATTTCTGGATCCTAGAAAATTTATTATGATATTGGGAAAGGTTGTATTGCATACCAGCTAGCCCATGCATTTTAAAAGTAATATCCATGATTGAGTTTTGACAATTAGTTGACTTTGAAAGATTTTTGGAAGATTTCCAACATACTGAAAATCCTTCACTGAGGTTTTAAACATAAGTTTTAAAATATGCATAATTATATATAACTGCCTGAATGACATTTTATACAATAATTTTTCCTATTCCAAATACTTCTATTAGTTATTAATTGCATCGACTCTTTGCATCTTTCTGATGTGCTCCACTAGGTCTGTCTTTTGGGGCCCCTTTCTGAATGCTGCTTTAAGGGTTCATGGCATTACACTTCCTACTTCCTCCTACAGCTTCAGACACTATCTCTTGGTTAAATTATATTACTTGTTACTTAGACTTTTTATGTGCATGTATTGAGTCTAATTTTTATAGACACCATCACGTAGGCATCAACTCTACATAAACCTTAGAGGCAAGTAGAACAGAAATAGAGTGTTCACGAGATTGCTGGTTAAAATCTAATTTCTCTCTGCTATTGGAAGAAGTAGGCTTATAGGAAGTAGGAAGGAAATGTGATATTACAGGATATTTCTTGGGTATTTTTTTATCCTTCTTCAGTGGAGAGATAATGGAATAAGAAATGAAACTGAGTTCCAGTGGATGAAGCTCTGATACAGATGTGGCCATTGCCTTTAAGAGGTATCTGGTTTCAGATGCATCATCCAGCCTACGCTAACAAGCAAAAAGGATTTATATTCAGTAAATCTACACCCTTTGGTAGGACTTAAGGTCATATGCAGTAATATTGTTTCTTTTAAACTTCTTAACTCCCCCCACCCCTGAGCTAGGAAAATATACATGAGTATGGTTAAGTATTAAATGTTTTTTGTTCTCTATAAAATGAGATCAGAACATTTGGACAGTATATTAAATGAAGTAGAACACCTAGCTGTAGATTAAAGTCATATGTCTTATCTCTATATTATTATTTTTAATGAGTATTTTAAATAAGTTGAATATCAGATAATTTTTTTAAGTCTAATTGTAACAGTAATGGTGTGGAAATAATTTTGTGATGGAAGAAACTATTTTAGTCATGTATATTTTTGTGTGTTGAGCCCATATTATAGGCTATATTGAAAATCTGCAATCAATTTCTTTGTAATAGTAAACTTGTAAAAATGATCTATACACCACAGCAGTACGATGAAAAGTCATAATGTTGTATATTGGCATGTGAAATAATGTCTGTGCTTTACCCCACAGACAACTTGCATAATTTTGGGCAAAGATCAATCAGAGAACTGTTTGGTTTGTGGAATTAAAGGGATCACATAAACTCTAGCGTATGCATGTTGGAAAATGTGATAGATGTATAATATGTATATCACACTATTATAAAGTACTTAGATTTACATGCATTTATTTAAGAGAAAATCATTAGGTTTCTATTTCTTCAAATGGTCTTGTTAATACCTTCTGGCTTGGAATATTACATAAATTTATAGACTTACTCAGAGTATCCACAGAATAATTGTACATGGTGAAAGAACATGTAGCTATCTTGCTTATGTAATAAAACAAAGGCTTAAGGAACACATGTATGGAAACATTACAGAAAACGAAGGGCAAATAACTGAGATTTTTCGTATAGACAGTGGGTTTTATGCCTATATGCGTTTATGATTTCATACACAAAAATTAGTTGACTTGAAGTTTTTCTGTGTGACACCATATAAACATAATATTAAATCCTTTTGAAAATTTTTTCATGGGAAAGAGCAATATGTTACAGGAAGACAATTTTGCCGTATGTCTCTCATATATTTTAGAAGTGGTTTAAATGCCGAATCAATGACATGGTGGCATATTTCTCTCTAGCAATCAGGCCAGGCTGTTTATTTTTTGCTGCTTTACTTCAGTGGGTCCTACGGCTCACTGGCGGTTTAACTTGATTTCAGTGCCCTAAGTCCTTGTATCTGGTATGAACACCTCTTTTTTTCTGCAGTTTAGACCTAAGTCTTTACTCCTTATTTACCTAACTACATATCCAGAGGAAAAAATTGGGACATTTGTAGATCACTGTAGTAATTTTACACTGTCTTTGGCTGAACTTCTTTAGCAACTTTGAATTTGTAGCTGATCTTTAAATAGTGTATTCAGATTATCTGCTGGATATTTCCACTTAGGTTTTAGAAGTGATTTTTCTTATTTACTGTACTGAAGTATATTCCTTTAGTTCCCATTCTAGTCCATCAGTATTTCCTACTTTAATATTCTACCTTACGTAATTACTCTTTAAAAAAATCATAGACTGTGACAACAAGGACCAGTCATAGCCTAACAACAAACCATAAAAACTACTGTTTCCTCTATACCTTGACTGCCTCATTAGCTGTCTCTTGGAACATGGCCTATTGTATGAGCTGGTATGTGGTCTATTTTGGAGAAAGTGCTACGTGCTGCCGAGAAGAATGTGTATTCTGTTGTTGGGTGGAACACTCTGTAGATATCTACTAAGTCCATTTGTTCAAAGGTTTTGTTCGGCTCTCATATTTTCTTGCTGGTTTTTAGTCTAGTTGATCTATTTGTGAAAATGGGGTATTGAGGTCTCCCATAATTGTATTAGTGCTTATCTGATTTTTCATATCCATTAGTGTTTGTTTTATATAGTTGGGTGTGGCAGTATTTGGTACATATATATTTATGATTGTTGTCTTTTTCTTTTGGATTGTTCCCTAAATAGTATGTAGTGACCTTCTATGTCTCTTCTGATGAGTCTTGGCTTGAAATCCACTTTGCAAATAGAACAGCTACTGCTGCTTTTTTTCCAGGTTTCTGTTGCATAGAGTATTATTTTCCACATCCTTTGAATTTTATTCTATGAATTTCTTTTTGAGTTAAATGTGTTTCTTGTATGCAGCATATTTTTGAATTTCATTTCTTGATGTGTTCTGCTAATCTGTTTCTTTTGATTGGTTAATTGAGAACATTCACATTAATGTTTATAAAATCAACAGATGAATGGATAAAGAAAATGTGGTATTCATGTACAATAGAGTACTACTCTGCCATAGAGAAGGATAAACTTGAGTCATTTTTAGGTGAATGGATAAACCTTGAGACCATAATGTTAATTGAAAAACCAGACATAAAAGTTACAAAGAAGAGTTGGTGATTTAGCTCAAGTGGTAGAGGGCTTCCTAACAAGTGCAAGACCCTGAGTTCAATCCCCAGCAGCCCTCCAAAATAAATACAAGTTAAAAAAAAGAATATGAACAATGTGGTGTGAACTTTGAAATACTCATATACATTTATTTCACTGTGTTCTTAAACACTCATTAATAAATATTTGTCATTATTTAAAAATAGAAAAAAATAGAAACTATATTTTTAAGGTAGAGATCAAATTTAATGTATCTAATGTACCCTTTGGGGCACAGAAAGTGCTAAATTGGGCTTTGTGTATAATTTTAGATATTTTATAGCTTAAATGATACGTCTTTTCCTTAACATTTCCATATACATCTACTGCTTAGTAAATTATTAGTACATATAGATCTGTTTGCACACATACATATATACAGATGAGCTAATTTTGTTTGTATATCGAAACTTTGATATCTGAAAGGTGACCTTTTTTGTGAAGGGCTATCATCTGTGAGAAAATAAAATGTAGCATCAGAATATTATTTTTTTTAGTAGATGTTGGGTGAGGTTATGAAGTAATGGTGCCCAAATTGCAGTCAAACACACGGCTAAGTGTTCCTTGGGCATTAAAATAAATTTCTGGAGCTGGTTATTGACTTTGAGAAAGAGTTCCTTGTCTTTCTTATCTGACAGGAGCAAATTCCTTAGGATATATAAACTAATGAGTAGCTTTATGACTTGAATTTGTTTTGGCTTCTTAGCATACAAGTGCCAAAACTACCAATGGTCAATTAACTTTAATTTTAAGTGGGCATTTAAATCTAGGACACATACAGTTAATTATGAGTTTTAGAAGTCTTATAATTGGAACATAACTAAATTAACCTATGAGTATAAAATTTAAAAAGAGAGAACAATCCCTAATACACAAAATACTTGTGCTATTACTAGAAGAGTAAACGTTTATATGACTTTATTAAAGTGCATTTTTCCATGTCAACAGCTCTTTTGAAAGTGTGGCCAAATTTAAGTAGCTCTGCAAATTTAACTGAAGCTTTTAGTCAATTTTGTTTTGTAAACTTTAGTTGCGTTTTGGTGGTTCTGCTGCTGCACACTGAATATACTTGTCCACAGATATATTTTAACTGCTAAAATGTGACCATTGGTCAGGAAGAAATCATCCTTTTTTGTTACCTTATGAGTGGAAAAAGACAATTTAAACCACATAGTATATGCTTTTTTCTTCTGGAATTCTAAGCAGTATCAGATGAGACTTTCTCCTCATATCTTCCCTTATCTCTTTTCTTCATTTTGTTATAAAATTTTGACTTTCTTTTTTCCAACTTTATTGAAGTATGATTGACAAACAAAATTATATATCTTTACAGTACACAATGGGGTATTTGATATATGTACACACTATGAAATATTACCACTGTTAACATATCTATTACCTCACATAATTGCCTTTTTTATGTTTGGTGAAAACATTGTAAGTTTTCCTGTGTTAGTAATTTCCAAGTAAACAATACAGTATTATTAACTATAGTCACTATATACTACAATGGTACTCCCAAATGTATACATCTTTTCACAGAAATTTTGTACTCTTTAATCAATCTCTCTCTAATCTCCCCACCCACATCCACCCTTGATAACCATCATTCTACTCTCTGCTTATACAAGTGTGACTTGTTTAGATTCCACATATAAGTGAGATCATGCAGTACATATTTCTCTTTCTGTGCCTGCTTTATTTCATTTACAGTAGTGTCTTCCAGGTTCATCTGTGTTGTTGAAAATGACAAAATTTCCTTATTTTCAGGCTTAATTATGTAAACACACACACATACACACACACTTCACATCTTCATACATTCATCTGGAATGGACACAGGTTGTTTTCATGTCTTGCTATTGTGAATAATGTGTAGTGAACATGGATATGTCTGTATGTCTTCTGAATAGTGATTTCATTTTCCTTAGATATATATCCAGAAGTAGAAATGCTAGATCATATGGTAGCTGCTATTTTTAATTTTTTCTGGAGCCTCCATACTCTTTTTGTAATAGCTATACTAATTTAATTTCCCACCAACAGTGCACATGGGTTCCTTTTTCTACATATCCTTGTGAATACTTACCTTTCATCTTTTGATAACTATCCTAACAGATGTGAGATGATATTTCATTGTGTTATTGACTTGCATTTCACAGGAATTAGTGATGTGGAATACTTTTTCATAAACCCGTTGTTTATTTTTATATTTCCCATGAAAAAAAGTCTGTTTAGGTCATTGGTTCATGTAAAAATTGGCTTATTGTACTTATTTTCTGCTGCTGAGTTGTCTGAAGTCCTTCCATATTTTACATATTGGCTGGTATAACTCAATAGCATAAGCTGCAGTCTTTTGAATCACAGCGATTTTTTCTCATAGTTCTGATAATGGAGATGTTCGAGGTCAGTCACCATTAGATTTAGTGTGTCCTTAGAGCTTCCACTCTGCTTCATAAGTGGCATCTTCTAGTTGTGCCCTCATATGGGGGAAGAGTGATCATGCTCCATATTTTATAAGGAAATGAATTCCACTCATGAGCACTGAGACTGGTTGCTTCCCAAAAGCCCACCTCTTAATGCTTAGTAAATTGGGGGATTAACTTTCATTATATGAATTTAGAGGGAGGATAACTAAATTACCCTGTGGGTATAAAATCTAAAAAGAGAGAACACTCTATGGTGGACACTAACTTCTTATCAGATAAATGGTTTACAAATATCTTCTGCTCTATAAGTCTTCATTCTGTAGGTCATTTCATTGATTTCTTTGCTGTGGAAAAACTTTTTAGTTTGATATAGTAGTCCCACTTTATTTTTGTTGTTGTTGTTGTTGTTGTTGTTGTTGTTGTTGCCTTTGCTTTTGTTGTCATTAAAAAGATATTTTTTTCTGGGAGTTTTAGGGTTTCAGCTCTGACACATAATTTATTAATCCATTTTGAACTGACTTTTGTGTATGGTGTAAAAGTAAAATTTATTCTTTTATATATGAAGATCCAGTTTTCCTAATATCATTTATTAAAGTAGCAACTATTTTCCCACTGTGTATTTTTTGCACCCCTATTGAAGATCTACTGACATGCATATGTGGATTTCTTTGCATGCTCTCTGTTTGATTCTCATGGTAATTGTATCTATTCCAGTACCACAACTGCTTTGGTTACTACAGAGTTTTAGTCTAACTTGAAATTAGAAAGTACAAAGCTGCTGGCTTTGTTCTTCTGCTCAGTATCACTTCAACTATTTGCAGATATTTTGTGCTTCCATATTAATCTGGCTTTGCTATTTCTAATTCTGTAAAAAAAAAGCAAGATATTAGAATTTTCATAGCAATTTCATTGAATCTGTATATCCTTTTGAGTATTATAGGCATTGTAACAATACTGAAACTTGTAATCTATGAACATGAGATATATTTCCATTTGTTGAAATGTCACCTTTGATTTTTGTCATCAAAATCTCACAATTTTCATTGTTTAGATATTTTGCATCATGGGTTAAATTTATTACTAAGTATTATATTCTCGTTGATGAAATTATATATAGGATTATTTCAATATCTTTTATGAATAGTTTATTATTACTTTATAGAAAAACAACCTATATATGTATATATATATGTATATGTATATATGTATATATATGTATATATATGTGTATATATGTGTGTGTGTGTGTGTGTGTGTGTGTCTTGCACATTTACTGAGTTTATTAGTACCAATAATTTTTTTAGTGGTGTCTTCAGAATTTCCTGTGTATCTATAAAATCATGCTATTTGCAAACAGAGACAATTTCACTTCTCTCTGATTTGAATAACTTTTATTTGTTTTCCTTATCTAATTGTTCTGGCCATGACTTTCAATGCTGCTTTGAATAAAAGTGGCAAGAGTGGGCACCCTTCTTCCTAATTCTAAATGTAAAGCTTTCAGGTTTTCCCCACTGAGAATGATGTTAGCTGTGGGCTTGTCATGTGTCATGTGTATCCTTTACTATGCTGAGTCACATTCCTTTTATAAGTAATTTATTGGAACTTTTTTTTTATCATGACAGGATGTTGAATTTTGTTGGATGATTTTCCCACCTATTAATATGACATTTGTGGGTGCCAAAGAAAATGTGACATTTGTGTTAATGTGTCATATTACATTTAATAACTTGCATATATTGAAACATCTTTGGATTGTAGGGATGAATACTGCTTGTCATGGCCTACAATCTGTCTAATGTGTGGCTGAATTTGGTTTAAAAATATTTTGCTGAAGATTTTTACATCTATGCTTATCAGGGATGTTGAGCTATAATTATTTTTCTTGTGATGTCCTTGTCTGGGTCTGGTATCAGAGACATGCTGCCCTTGTAAATGAGTTGAGACGTTCCCTGTACTATAGTTTGAAGATGGTTTGAGTGTGTGCCCAAGATTTTATGTATGCCCAAGATTTCATGTGGGCAGACACAGTCCCTAGAGCAGTTGTGTGGAGATGTGGACCCTTAGTGAGAGGTTATTAGGTCAGAGGGGCACAGCCGTTGAAAGGGATTAATGTAGCTTTCACCGAAGTCAGATCTCTTGAAGAAAAAGTTTCTTTTTTGTTTGTTTGTTTGTTTTTAGGAGCAAACTAGCCCTTTCTGCAGCCTGTTACTTCCTGTATCACCATGTGATTTCTTCTGTACACAGTTGAGTTCTCTTCTCCTTCTCGTGTTGTGACACAAACAGGGTGCCCTTGCCAGGATGACAACAACACGTTCTTGAATCTACAGAACTGTGAGCTAAATAACCTTCTTTTCTCTTTAAAGTACTCACCCTCATGCATCTTTTTGTAGCAACACAGAGCAAGCCAATCCATTTCTTCTTCAGTATTTCCTGGCAGAGTTTGAGAAAGATTGGTATTTGTTCTTTAAATGTTTGTTAGATTTCCTAAGCGAAGCCATCTGGTTCTGGACTGTTCTTTATTGGGAGGTTTTTAATTACTAATTCAATCTATTTATTCCTTATTGCTCTGTTAGGATGATCTGCCTTTTCATGATTTAGTCTTAGTTGTATGTTTCTAGAAATTTTAATGTTTCTTCTAGATTATTCAATTATTGCTGACATATAATTGTCCATAGTAGTCTCTTATGATCCTTTGTATTTCTATGTTATTAGTTATAGTGCCTTCTCTTTCATTTATGACTTTGAGTGTTCTCTTTTTGCTTAGTTTACCTAAAAACTTGTCAGTTTTGTCTACCTCTTCCAAAAATCAACTTGGTTTCATTGATCTTTAAAACTGTTTTTCTATTTCATTTAGTTCTGCTTGATTTTTATTATCTCCTTCCTTCTGCTAACTTTTGGCTCGATGTGTTCTTTTTATTGTTCCTTGAGGTACAGAGTTAGGTTGTTTATTTGAGGGCTTTCTTTATTTTTAATGTAGGAGTTTATTGCTACAAACTTCCTTCTTAGTTTTTGCTGTATTCCATAAGTTTTGGTACGTTATGCTTCCATTTTTGTTTGTCTTAAGATATTTTTAAATTTCCTTTTTGATCTTTGACCATTGTTCATTCTGGATTGAATTTAATTTGCACACTTTTGGAAAATTTCAGTTTTCCTCCTATTATTGATTTCTACTTTCATGCCTTTGTGGTTGGAAAAGATGCCTAATATAATTTAAATCTTAATTTCTTAAGTAACTGTGTGTGGGCTAAGATATGATCTATTTTATAGAATGCTTTGTGTGCACTTAATGTGTCTTCTGCTGTTGGATAGAATATTCCGCATCAGTTTCTTAGATTCATTTGATCTAAAGTATAACATTAATCCAACGCTTCCTAGATGATTTTCTATTTGAAAGATTTGATGAAGGTGAGGTATTAAAACCCTCTACTATTATTGTGTTGCTGATCTATTTTTCCCTTAAGTTCTGTTGTTATTTGCTTTATATATTTAGATGTTCTAACGTGGGTACATACATAGATAATTGCCAATTTGTCTTTTGTTACATATTTTTACTAAAAGTATATTTTTTGTCTGATATATACCCCTACTCTCCTTTGGTTTCTTTGGTATTGAATACCTTTTTCCATCCCTAACTTTCATACATCATCATTTACATGTCATAATGGAAGTACAGCATTAGATTATTCTGAATTTAACTGTTTTCTTAAAGCTGAGGTAAGTCTATTGTAGGCAACATCTAGTTCGGTCTTGTTTTCACTTTATTTATCCATTCAATCATTCTGTGTCTTTTAATTGGATAATTTAATCCATTTAAATGTAAAGTCATTATTGATAGGTAAGTACTTACCATTATAATCTTGCCAAATCTTTTCTGCTGTTTTTAGCTTCTTTGTTCATTTCTTCCTCTCATGCTATCTCCCTTGTGATTTGAGAATTTTTTGTAGTGGTATGCTTTGATTCTTTCTCTTTTCTTTCATGTATCTACTGTAGGCTTTTGCTTTGTGGTTAACATGGGGTTACATAAACCATCTTATAGCTATAGCAATCTTTTTTATATTGAGAAATTAACTTTGGTAATTTACTAAAAAGTATACTTTTATATCCCTCCAGTTTTGTTTTCAGTGTTATAATCGACATCTTTCATATTGTGTATCCACTAACAAATAATTAGTTATAGTTTTTTTAATACTGTTATCTTTTAAAATGTATAGTAGAGTTAGAAGTGCTTTATTCATTATCATTGCATTATTAGAGATTCTGAATTTAACTGTGTACTTACCATTACTGGGGATTTTAATACTTTCATATGATTTCTTGTTACTAATTTGGGTCCTTTCATTTTTAGTTTGAAGAACTTACTTAAGCATTTCTTATTAGGCAGGTCTAGTGGTGATGAACTCTTTCAACTTCTCTTTCATCTTTTGATGGGGTCCCGCTTTATTGCCCAGGCTGGTATTTAACTTGTGGGCTTAAGTGGTCCTCTTCCTCAGCTTTCCTAGTAGCTAGAATAGACAGACATGCACCACTACCTCCAACTCTCTTTTATCTTTTGTCTATCTGAATAACTTTTAGTGGTACTCTTTCATTTTGTAAGGACATCTACAGCCAGTGGATTTTGGTTGTCATTTTATTCTTTCAGCATTTTAGTATATCATCCCACTCTTGCCTGGCCTGCAGAATTTCTGCTGAGATGAGCACTGTTAGTCTTGTAGGGGTTGCCTTGTGTGTAACAATTGTCTTTATCTCTTGCTACTTCTAAAATTCTCTGTCTTTTATTTTGACAGTTTGATTATAATGTGTGTTGATGGTGTTGTTTGGGTCGAACCTGAATATCCTTATCTCTCCCCAGATGTCAGGAGCATTCAGACATCTTTTTAAAAGTACATTATACTTTCTCCCCCTTTTATCTTCTTTTTCTGGAAGTACTATAATGCACATATTAGTTCTCTTGGTGTCCCATTAATGCCTTAGGCTTTATTTATTATATTTTTTCTCATCTGACTAGATCATTTCAAATGACCAGTTTTAAAATTCAGGTTCTTCTGTTTGTTCAAGTCTGTTGTGTGCTCTATTACTTTTTTTCATCTCATTCATGGCATTCCTTGACTCTAGAATTTCTGTTCAGTTCTTTAAATGATCTCTCTGTTGAATTTTGTTTTGTTCATGTATTGTTTTCCTGATATTGTTGAGTTGTTATGTTTGTTCTTTTGTAGCTCCCTGAACTCTCTGAAAAATTTAATTTTGAATTCTTTGTCAAGTATATATTTCTTTAAGATAAATTATTGGTACTATGACTTGTTTCTTTGATGGGTTATATTTTTCTGTTCACCTATGATCCTAGGTATCTGTGAATTTTAAGAAATGGGCATGTTTTCTAAGTGTTCCAGACTGATTTCAACAGGAAAAGCCCTTCACCAATCGTCCTATCCAGAGATTCTGGATGGGTCAGCTGGGCAGGCCTACCCATGGGCAAACTCCTTGCTGGAGTTCTCCAATGGGCCAGCCTGGTATCTGTGTACATGAGTGGCTGATCCTGCACTTTGGGTCCATAAGGGCAGACCTGGGGCCTAAGAATATGGGAATTGACCTGGATTTTAGGACCGTGGTGGCTGCCCCAGCACTGTGACTTCATGCTGTGTGCCTACTAATGTGCAGTGAAGTCATAAACCCACTTCACACCCCTACCCGACATGGAGTGTACTTCTTCCTTTCCTGTGCAGTACAGGCTTGGGAAAGGGTGACACTGGTAATGTGAGACTGTCCTCCTTACCCTCTTCAGTACATCTTTTTTAAATTTCTGTGTTCTGCTTAGGTGCTGTAGTAATCTTACCTGAGTTCATCAGTTCATATGAAGGTGTTTTTGCTTGTGGATAATTGTTGAAATTGATGTTTTTGTGAGGAAATTAGTTCTTTTACTTGCAATTCTGCCATCTTGTTGAATATCTCTCCCCTGTATTTCTTTCTTTGTTTTCTCCATTTTCCATATTTTTAATCTCCCTATACTGCATTCTAGATGGTTTTTCTTTTCTATCTTCCAATTCACCAAGTGTCTATCCTATTACCAAAGATAGCCATTAGGCATTATTTTTGACGCTTATATTGTTCTAGAACTTCCACTTAACTCTGACAAATATTTTGTGTCAATGATACAGGCTGAGTGGTTATATCCCTCTGAACTTCATATGTTGACTTTTTTTTTTTTTGGAGGGGCAGGTGCTAGGGAGTGAACTTAGGGTCATGTGCTTGCTAGGTAAGCACTCTACCACTGAGATAAATCCCCAGCCCCGATATATTGAAATCTTAATATTCATTGTCATGTTGTTGGAAAGGGGGAGCTTTGGGAGGTAATTTCATCATGAGGGTAGAGCCATCATGAGTGGGATTCATGTCATATAAGAAAATAAATGTGGAAGAAATGTTTGTTCTCTTGGCCATGTGAAGATACAGTGGGAAGATAACCATCTGCAAGCAGAAAAAATGTCCTCACCAGACACCAGTGATCTGCTGATCTCATAATCTTGGACTCCCTAGATTCCAGAACCATGAGAAAAAATTTCTTGTTTAAGTCACCCCATCTATTATGGAACAACAACCTTCACTGCCAAGAACATTGGCTTTTTATGATTCCCTGTTTACTGAAGGTATTTCTAAGAGTGCCATTTATTTCATTAAGCATAACACTCATCATTATTTTAGTAGTTTAAATTTATATATTTCTTTTTGCTTATTTGTATGTGTATGTGTGAGCACATGCATATGCATGCTGGTTCTTGGTCATGTTGGTGTATTTCCTCATGTGTTTCATTAATTTTGACTGCTTACTTGTCATCAGTTTTGAAAATTGCATTAATCATCATTATGGTCTGAATGAATGTGACATTATTCAGAGAGGCTTTGCATCTTCTTTCGTAAGGCACCTGAGGGCAATACCATTGGAAGCCTCCTTGATATACTTATGTGTTGAGGTTCTTTGAGCTGCTCAGGCTGCTTTTGTACACTTGTGGAACAAATCTTTTGTACACTTGGTGTATAAATCCTTTCAAGGTCCAGTCTCTACCCAAGTATTCTTTTTTTTTAATTTTTATTTTAGTGGTACATTTTAGATATACATAATGATAACCTTCATCATAGGGCCACATATTCTTAAATATGAGATCTGTTTGTGCTTTTCCTTTGAACTGTTCTTTACCACGGGATCTTTCTGTGTAGTCTAAGGAAGCTGATGTATGATGGGAGAATGTTTACTTTTATGTCACCTTTACCTTTAGAATGTAGCCTTTTGGACACAGCTGTTTCATGTGTATGACTCCTGACAATGGGTGGGTCTTGGCCTAGATTCCTATTAGGTCAAGTAACAAACCCTCAAGTGTGAGGTATTAATAAATGTTCTTGGGGCAAAGGTGGCTTGATGTTCAGATGCTCCTAAAAGGAGAGAACGTACAGTTTATGAATAAATCTCACTCATTCATGCATTTCTTTTAAAAACTGTTCTTCCATCTAACTTGGCAGTTTTCCTTGAACTTTCCCTGAAGTTTTCAGGTATATACATTTGCTACTAACATGACATGTCATAAATTTTGTGATAAATCCATGAAAATTATGCAGCATTCAATCAAATATCATTTAAATATGTATGAGTGTGGTTCTGTCAGACAGGAAGACCATGAATAGGATAAAACTGGGTGGGAAATAGACTAGTAGCAAACAGTATGTAGGACTGCAGGCTCAATTTAAGTGACAGAATCAGTTAATGTGTAGTCTGCCTACATTGGTAGGGAATGAGATATTGTAAGGGACTCAGCTGTCTGAGTCTCAAAAGAGGAGTTCAATCCATCGCCAGCCTCCCAAACTCCTTCAACATAAGCAAGTAGTCTTAGCTTATTACCACTTTCCATGAGATATGAGGTATGATTGAAAAATATGATGGACATTTAAATTTTAAAAAATGTATTACAGTAAAAGACATATTGTCATTAATCCTTCTCAAATACTTCCTCTTGGTTTGTAAATACTTGCCCCACTATTCTTACTACTTTCTGAAGCAGTTCTGAAGATCTTCTTTCGTGAGTGTCTTTAGTTGTGTTGTTGTGGCTACCTTGATGTAATGAAGAGAGACATTTACCTTTCATGGTCATTTTGACACTGGAGAAGAGCCAGAAGTCATATGGTACCTGATCTCGGGAGTAAGGTAGATGAGATCATGGTGGAATGTTTTTATGGGCCTGCCTTTCCATTGTATGGTACTTGGCAGCAGCATTTACTGTAGTTTTGATCACAGCTCCTAAAGATACTCACGAAAGAGGACTTCCAGAACTTTAGAAAGTGGCATTCAAAGTGAGGATGAGTGTTCTGAGGGGGATTAATGGTAATATGTCATGTACTATAATCTTAAAATTTTTAAACACTCACTGCTCATTTTGATAACCCTGGTTGTAATGCCAGTTCTTGCTCAGGATGGTATCGTTTCCTTAGACCAGGAGTTCTCAACCCTGGCTTCATTTTACCATCACTTGAGCAGTTCTGAGGGAAAAATATCACCTCCAGAGATTCTGAGTTAATTTGGGTGGATTGGCACTAGGCATTGGTGTCACCCTTTCCCCAGGCATGTGGGACCTGGTGTAGTTGCACATGCCTATAACTCCAGCTCTCTGGGAGGCTGAGGCAGGACTATTGCCAGTGAGAGCCCAGCCTGAGCAATAGCAGTTTAGCAAAACAGTCTCAAAATAAGAAGCTAAAAAAGGATTGAGATGTAGTTCAGTGCAGAAGCCCTGAACTCAATCCCCAGTATCAAAAAAAGATTTTAATGTGTAGCCGGGATTCAGAACTACTTCCTTCTGAGATGTCCTTAAAATTTTGCATTGAAGGGAGGAACAGAAGGGAAGGGTGGGGAAAGGGGGGAAACCAAGATACATCATGTACAGGTACAAAATAACCTTGATGAATGTGAGCATTATATATACAATGTACCAATACATGTTCTTGGTAAAAAAAAAAAAATTTGCATTGAATTCGAAAATGAATTCTATACTTAAAGTTTTCATTAATATTTAAAAGAATTTGTTGTTATATAATTTACTAGCTTTGTGATTCCAATTTAAGATATTTAATTAAAATTTGAGATTTTAAAATTGAAATGTGTAAGATAATTTAGTTAAATTTATAGAGAGAATAAGATAGTATAAGAACTTGAAAATACCACATTTATATCTAATTGATTGGATTTCTTTTGGTCAGTAACCCAGGAACATTTCTTTTTTTGTTTAGGGTTTTGTATTTGTATTTTTAAATTCTCATGTTAAGTTTTAAAATGTAGTTTAAAATGTTCAGGGGGATTTAATTCTTTAATTTTGTAAATAAGACTAAATATTCATCAAATTTGACTTTAAGGTGACTTTAAAAATATATAAAGGGAACATAATATTAAAAAGAGAGGAGAACTAGAAAGGGAGAAGGGAAAAGAAGGAAGGGCAAAAGGAAAGAAAGGGGAAAGGGAAAAAATGGAAAAATATAAATAAACCTGCTGTAAATAAGGGAGGGGGGAGAGCAGAAGCGAGTGGTGAGGAAAAGAGGGCGAAACCAAGATACATCATGTACAGGTACAAAATAACCACGATGAATGTGATCATTATGTATACCATGTACCAATATATGTTCTTGGTTAAAAAAAAAACACTAAAAATATTTGATTCTTTTAAAGGAGATTCATTAGGATTAATTGAAACATTTGGTATTTAAAATGGAGTTTAGGTTAAAACAAAGGACCCGAGCTATACTGACAGACTATCTAATTACAGACAGACTTCAATTTACAATAGCTCAATTAAGAATTTTCTTTTTTACGTTACCATGTTGCAAAAACAGAACACATTCAATAGAAACTGTACTTCAAAAAAATCACTTGGTTCATAAGTATTTATAATTTACATGCCTGAGGAATATGCCCAATTTTAATTTCTAATTGTAGTTCATTGAAAATTATTTTCAAAGTAGCCACAAATGCTCATTTTTTAATATTCAAGAATTAGTCTCAAGAATACCAACAACTTACTCTGGGAAGGTCAGATTCTGTGTTTTTTCTTTTTCTTTTTCAAAAGTAAAATAGCTGCTTCTTCTAGTTGTAAAAAGTGATGTGCAGTTCAGACTGCAAAAAGATGCTCTTGTGCTCAGTCTGCGGTGTGATGTGCCCTTCCCAGCTGACTGATTAACCTGCTATCTTTACCTTTCTGTCATCTATTAATGTTCGATTGACTTAATGGGATGCTACATGTGCCATTTTAGAGAAATATTTACTCTTTTATTTGTTTTCTTTTGGACATTTTTTCTCATAAATTTTCACAAGGATTCAGTATTATATTCCACTGTGGGAATTGATAAGAGTTTATATGAGCAGTGTACAATTTATAAATTGTTTCCAAACTTTTAAAATATACAAAACATTATTATGAAGAAAATATTTGAATTTTTTTTTACATTTAGAAATATGTGTGACTATTTTTCCAGAAAAATTCACTTCTTGAATGTCTCTGTAAGTTATTAATTTTTGGATGACTTACCAAATTGTTATTTGGTAAACAATAACTAAATTGTTATTTAGTTAGCATCTTGACTCCTGTAAGATTCTGAGAAATTCTATTCTTTTATGGCACTTAGACATTTTCAGATAATTTCAACTCCTTTAGCCTTTGAAATGAATCATTGTATATGTTCTAGTTCTGACTGGGCTAGTCCTTAACGCTGTGAGTCTGGAGACTGCATCAAAGTCCTAGCGTTGCCCTCATGTACTTTTGTAATTTGGAATTTCACTTAAACTCTCAAAACCAAGTTCCTTGTTTCATAACATGAGACTAGCAATAGTTACCATAAACCGTTTTGGTTATGAGAGTAGAATGGTGCCTAACACAGGGGAAGAGGTCACCGTATCTACTTCTTTTCTACTTAAAAAGGATGAAAGTGGAATTTGTTAGTTGTTCCTGTTTTCATCACTCAGTGAATTGTGTAAGTGATTAAGGGACAATTTATTATTTTAGCTTCTGGTGGAGCATTCACTCTGACATTTCTTCTTCTGAGTATCTGAAGCTTAGTGAAAGTTTTGAATACAGTGATGGCATCACTATATTCACCACAGAAGCCTCTTACATGCTTTTTATGACTGAAATATGCTTTTCAAATGTTAAAACCCTAAATGTTAAAACATTAACGCTAGATAACTAGGAAAACCATTTAAAATAGTCGCAGCAGTGTTTCTTTGCCTATACATGTCATAAAGTTTAAATAGGCTGATTTAGCCACAGGGAAAATAAAATTTTGCAAAACACTTTATAACTCTGAGCACTTCACACAGAGGTACTCGAGCTACAATCTAACAGTAAGAATTTGCCTCAGCATATAAGACAAGGAGGAAATGTGTTCACAAATGCAGGAACATTTTCCATGTGAGTTTGAGTAGATATAACTTAGTTCAAAATTTTTTCGTTGAGTGAGAAACTCTGCATCAATTATATAATTGTACATGGACCCCCACAATCTCAAATTACCACATAAGAAGCAAGTTTACAGATTATCTACACAAGTCTCTTCTTTTTATAAATGAGCAAAATAAGATTCAAAATCAACACACACGCATATGTGTGTGTGTGTGTGTGTATATATATATATATATATATATCTCAGAAGATTTATTTAAAAAGTAACTTCTGGGCTTTTTATTAGTGTGAATCACAGACATCAACCTCTTCATTTGGTGCAAGGGGAAACTGACAACTGGCAAATCTGAAATGTGCTGGCAATGATATATCAGAATCCGGACCTTGGACCCTTGTTCCCATGATTTTTACACTGACCAAGACACATTCTCAATGGTCAAGAATAACAAATAGTTTTATTACCCTGAAATTCTTTGATATATAAAGGAAATTCAAAATGAATTGAGGTGTATATTGAAGCAAATGACAAATAAATGATACAATCTTTTGTACATAGTTTTCTTGGTCTATGGATATTGCTTGAAGACTCAGTTCATGAGAACAGAAAGGTTTTCAGTAATATGTTTTGAGGAATATTACAGTGCCAGTTCCATATCCTGAGTACTTCTGCCTAGGGTAAGTTGGGCACTAAAAGACATGCACTTATGTAGATATATACATCTCCCAGCTGCAATGATGTTTGTCTTTGCAATCTAGCTATTGGCTCTCTCTGGTTATACATATAAAGACTGATGTGTCCCTTTGGTTAAGTTGTCCACATGATGGAAATCTAGGACTTTTGGAAGAGATACACAAAAGCAATAATTCTGAGTACATCTCTAAGTAGGAAGCAGGAGACATAGTTGAGGAAACTCCATGTGAGCAAATACCAGAAAGTAAGAGTAATCCCTAAAATACTATCATTGTATGAGTAAGTATCCTTAAGTCTTCCCCATTTTCTGTGCCTGTTCTTGTCAAAGATGCATGCCCAATGTAAAACTGTGCTGAATTCAAAGAAGCTAAGTAAGGAGACCTCTTGAAACTTCTGCTCTGTATCCTTGCAGAGTTTGAATTTTCAGGTGAGTCCTCACCTTTTGCTCATGCTAGCAAATCCTGGGAGTGTGGCATTGCAGCACAATAACTTATTTCAAACTCCAGGTGTGTATTCGGTACCAGTATTTGGCCTTTAAAAATGTATTACAGATGTCTGGAATTGAGGCTGTTGACTAGGTGCAAACATTACCTCATACTCCATTTGACACTAACTCACTTGGGGGGAGATTATAAAGGTAAATAAAAATGTGCTAAAATGTAAACGTGTGCTATTTCTTCAGTGATTGGAGTTTCTTGCTATAGCCATTTTAGTGTTTTATGACTCAGATAATAGAAATCCTGAAATTAAGTACAGATTTACAGCTTGTTAGGGGAGCAGTTTCCACTAATCCCTTGACTTTTTCTTCATGAGAATAACTTCTTTTAAATCATGTCACTTTGAGAGTTTGCAGAGGATCTGTAAATAGCATACAAAAACTTTAATTGTCTACATTTAGAGATCTAAAGCAGCGGCAGTGGTGGGTGCATCAAGACAGTAAATAGGAACTGATGTTACTATCACTGTGTCCACATCTTTTTTCCCTGTTCTGATCAGAAGTCACCAAATGGTAAGCTCTATAGTGCAATGGCGATAGCTCTTCCTTATCCATAGAGAGGAGCACCTGCAGTGGGTGCCTGAAACCTTGGATAGTGCTGAATCCTACATAGACTATGTTTTTCATATAATATATGTATACATATATTTACATATACTATATATATACTGTCTATGTGTGTGTGTGTATATATATATTCTGTGAAAAAGTTTAATTTATAAATTAGGGTACAGGTAAAGACAAACCACAATAATAATAAATTAGAATGTAACAATATAGTAAAATTTATTTAAGACTTACTAATTGCTTATGCCTGGAATTTTACATTTAATATTTTGGACCTTGGTCGACCCTCATTAAGGGAAACTCCAGGAAGCAAAGTCTCAGATAAGGGGGACTACTGTACAGTATTTTCGAAAGGCCAAGGAGGCAGCACAGAGAGAATGAATGATCAAGACTCTTTGATCATCATCAGCAAAACTGGCTACAGGTAATTAAATATCACAGCAATCAGATATTGTTGCTACATTACCCAGGCTGAAAAACACCACACAGATCTGATCCATACAACTAAAGAGGATTTAAAATAAATACTTAGAGAAGAGGAAGATGTTTGTAATATTTGGGTCATTTCAGACTTGTGCACTTAGCATGCTTGAAATAGGCTGTTAAACAGCCTTTTTAAAGGGCTGTGCAGTGAGAGCTCATCTTGCTAATGAAGGCTTCTGAAATGTACTCTTCACATCCTTGAGAACTCCACCAGCAGCACACACCGTGGTCCCAAATACTATGCTGTTTTTGCTTGGGAGATTTTAGCGCCTTTTTCATGTCTGTTTTCCAAAAGTCGGTGGAATCAAATTCGCTAACTGTGTTGCTTGACTGTCAAGAGTTCAGTCACTAGGAGTGGAGACAAGTGGTCCTTGAAGGAGCTCATACTTGTTCATCTCTCTGCACTATCCTAGGATATGCACGCTCTTCCTTGCCGAGATCTCATTCCAGAATCACAGCTCATTTCTGGATCTTTCTATGAAGCACATAGGTTATGACAAATTGTCTTACTCCACTAAAGTGGCAATTGCAAAAGTACTTCTGATTTAGCACTGTGATATTTGAATGTACGCTGCCTGGTGTTGATTGCTGATTCTACTGTTTTAGCATTTATGACTGTGTTCATCTTGGAAACCCTATGCACTTATAGCTCGGAGTTGGAGGGTGCAAGAAAAGTGTAAGTGAAACTTCATAAACGTTTTTGTATTTTGCAAGATTCCTTTCAGAAAGTAAAATAAAAAATATTGGCTAAATTGAAAAGACTGGAATGTTCAAGCCTCTTAAAAGTATGGCCCAATTCTGAGTTCACATTACCTCTGCTGATCTCATTGCTTCAAGGACAAATATAATACTGGTTTTCAAATACTTACCTAATAACAATTCTTTTCCGCAATGAACACTAACAGGTTAACACAAATTAGAGAGCAGATGGCCCCTTGGTGAATATATTGCAGGTTTCCCTCGGGATTATTATACTGATGTGAAAAATCACAAGGTTATTTATACTGGGACCATGTGTTACAAGTTACATAATTCTTTTATACAAAATCCCTTTATTCTTTTAAAAAGAATCAATGTATTGGAGAAGATGGCCAAGAGTGCCATCAATTTAAAGTAAAATACCCGACTTCATCTGCCAAGAGAAGCCGGTATGATGTGAATGTCTGTTAATGATTGACTTTTCTTCAACTGATGTCAGAATGAGGCTGTTGATACATTCAGTTATAAGTGAAATCTTTGCTTTAGTTTCTGAAGAAGAGAGTATACACAGAAAATATGTTACAACAATGAATTGGCATTTTGTTATAAAGTACGATTTTATATTTTATGTGAAAATTGGTAACAGTTTTATCTTGATCTGGTTTAGTGTTTCTCAATCTTTGCTTTCATCATTGCTCCCTGAGGAGCTGATTGTTAGCCCCTGCCCCCAATTTCTTTCCCTTTCCCCTGCACGAATTTAAATAGCAGGAATAAGACAATTTTCCACAAACTCCCAAGTACCAATTTTCACCCTTTTGCAAGTGATTATGCCCCCCACCCAAAATGCATGGTTTACTTTAAACAAACTTATGTATAATAAACTACATTAATTTAAAACGTTTCTAATTTATTAAAATTTTATTTTAATTTATAAGAAATCACAGATTACAAAGTAAGGAGAATTTTATATTCAACCATCAGACATAGTTCTTGGCATATGTATTTACGAATCCTTATCTCAGTGTTTGTGTGTTTGCAAAATAATATATATGATGTTTTGTAACTTTTTAAATACATTTAGTAGTCGCTGAATATACTCTCAGGGAAAAAATAGAATTACATAAAGTCATTTTAACTGATTTTAGTGTTTGATTGCTTTATCATAATTTGTTTAACCAATACCCTATTATTTGATAGTTAGGATTTTTAAAATCTTTTGCTTTGGTAAACTATAATTTTAAAAATTGCTGTACTTTCCTTGTAACTCAAGCCTTTTGCATGTTAATTTCTTAAAGTAATTTTTAGAATTAAAAAGAATGCACACTTTAAAGCCTTTTTGTAAGAATCTTGCATCACTTTATATTCTTACTGGCACAGAGAGGGTTCACTTTCCTACAACTTCATCAACAAAAAATCTTGTTTAAAAAAATATTTGTAATGTTTATAGGCAAACTACTTGTTTTAATAGGTGTTTATTTCTAGAAATAGGGACTAATCTTTCACATATTCATTGGCCACTGGTATATTTTTTAGTCTTTTTCTAACTTAGAAAATGAGCATTTGATTATTTCCCAAATATTGAAGTGTGCAGGTCATTGTAAATCTCTTGGTATGAGAATAAGCCTTTTCTACACAGGTTCACATTAGAGCAAAATAAGCATTTGTATTTAAAACATTGCCTATTAACTAACAAGTAGGATTATTCAAATAGAACTCTCTGTTGGATAGGCAGGGACTAGGACAACCAAGCAAATTGGTCTTCAGATTTAGGTTTTATTAAAATAATCTTTCTCAAAAGAGAAGAATCTTGTAAAGTGCTCACATGGCACAGAGTACTTATATCTGTTTGTTTACTTTTATGTGACAAGCTGGACTTTTTGAAGACTTAAAAAAATAGCTCTTATGTTTGGGACACCTTGTAGATGACTATTTACTTGAATCTGTATCATTAATTATCAAATGCTTACATGTTTAATCACCAGGCTTTCTAGGCTCCTTTAATTTCATTTTCCATCAATTTAGTCAATCATTGCCACAAAATAATAACTGATCTATACTGAAATCCATCATGGCCATGAGCTATTACTCTGTAAGAGGAACCTCAAGATCTGTGAATCTTTCTTACATTTTTTTTCACAGTGATTTATGCATTTAAATATGTTTTTGCACACCTTTCAGTGGCTTTATCTTGAGTTGAGCTCATTATACTTAATTTTATGGTTGTCTTATTTAATTACTATTAACTTTTGACCGTAACAAAAATAACCCCGAAAGCCAGATGACTTTTGATTGAAATATCTGAAAGTGGTCCTAACCATTTGCTTTTGTTCCCCTGAGGCCGAAATATGTCTATGGATGATACAGTTTTGCTTTTGCAATTACATATTCTGAGGACTGATAATTGAATTGTTCTTGTCCAAAACTCTGTGACATCATTGTAATTAATTACTCTTCAAGGTAGTTCATCGTTACCGCTACACAAACCTTATCTGGTAGGGAGTTTGCCCTTTATCTGTGGTTGAACAGGAGTTGTCATAGTGGACATCTTTGTCTTATTCTTGATTTTAGAGGGAAAACTTCCAGTTTTTCTCCTGTTGAATAGGATTTTGATGGTGGGTTTGTCATGAATGACTTTTATCAGATTGATATAAAGTCTTTCTGTACGTGTTTTCTTTAGGACTTTTTTCACGAATGGATGTTGGATTTTGTCAAGGGCTTTTTCTGCGTCTTTTGAGATGATTGGGTGATTTTTGACCTTGGTTCTCTTTATGTGACATATTGCATATGGTGAGGCATCCTCGTATCCCTGAAATGAAGCCTATTGGATCATAATGTATGATCTTTTGGATGATTTATTCCAGATACTTAGCTTCATGAAACTTTTGTCAGAACTTGCTTTTAAAAGTTAATAAAAGATGGAGGCAAAGAGTGTATGGAATTCATATCTAGCAGTACTTCTTTCTACCAGACACTGTGCTAGGAGTATTTTGGGTATGTTTTGCCCTCAAAACTGTGTTATAACCCTCATTAGAAATATGAGGAAATTGAAATCAGGATTAGAAATCTGAGTTCTATATACACAGCATGTGGCTGGTATAGAAGCATTATGGATGTTATTTTGAAACTTTGTGCATTTCATGACAATTTAGGTGACAAATGAAGTACAGCATACAGTGTTCTATCAGGACAGCAGCTGATACTACATGGTTATATGGAGGCCGAAGAGAGGGCTGAGAGACACGAGGACAGTGAAGTGACTACTCAGAATACTCAGGGGCCAGCTGAAGTGATGTTGAGATCTCAGACAGAAAGCTACCTCTTCTGAGGAATAGTTTCTGTCTTCCAGATTTCCTCTCTAGATGGCTTCTGTTTGGATAACTCCAATTTCCCACTGCATTGTCTGAGAGCTCCATAAAAAAGAAGCAATTTGAAATATCTTTCATTTTACCTTTATATTATCTCACTCTTAGATCATGTTCATCAGCTCCCTCTAGGTTTACAGGCTAATAACCTCCCCCAATATACATACAGACATGTGTGACTTCTGCTGTCTAGTTTCATATCATATAAACATCTGAACTTGGGCTAGATTGGAAGGGAAGAAAACTCTCTTGTACTAGGTTTTGTCATATTCAAGCACTCTTCAGATTTCATAAACTTTTTTCTTTCATGTAACATCCTTTACCAAGCAAGAAATAGTTTAATGAACGATTCAGCCAACTAATGAGGATTTCTTGCTTTTACTCTTAGGTGCTTCCTTAGGAACATGAGACGGGCCTCTGTATCCCTAGTACACGGCATCATCTCCATGTCCTCTATCTTGGTCCATTTTCTGCCGTTACCGCAGAATTCCACAGCCTGGGTAACAAAAACAGTAGAATTGTGTTTGGTTCATGGTTCTGGAGGCAGGGAAGTATGCGAGAGAAGGGCTACAGATGGTGAGGCCATTCCACGTGAGAAGTCTTCATATGGTGAGAGAGCATGTGTGTACGTGAGGTGGGGGAAGGGGACAAATCTCTCCTCTTGTATAAGTAAGCCACTCCTGATATCTCAGCATTAATTCATTCACGAAGGTTCTCATGACCTATTTTCCTCTTAAAGACCCCACCTGTCAACACAGATTGGTGGTTCAGTTCCAGTATGAGTTTTAGGGGGCATTTTTAAATGATAGCATCCCCATCCCCCATTTCTCCCCTTTGGAATGGAGAGCCTCCCATCACCAAACACTCCATTCTCCTCCACACCAAGAGGCCAGAATATGTGCTGCCCTTTTCTGCCCAGCTTCCCATCCCACCTAACTGGTGTTTGTTCTTGCCTTTCTATGTGTATTAGGGCCTGCTTCTTCAGAAGCCATGCAGAATAGGGGTAGAAAGTAGGAAGGAAGACTCCTTTCCCATACACTGCAAGGTTATCCTTTCCTGGTCATATGCCAGACTCCTGTGGAGAGGAGCAGGGGGGACATAGACTGTGGCTGGGGTGGTCATCTCTTAGTAGGAATCACAGTGCTGTGGAAATTTATGTCCACCTGCTGTGTTAGCTTCAATTCTCATTTGTTTTAGAAGTGAGTACTTCCTAGTATTTCGTTGCTTATAAAATGTATTTAGCATTCATATTGCTTAATCTTGGGCATCTCTGATTTTAAAAATTCACCAGTGATGGTTTTGCTAATGTTTTGCTTTTCAGACAAATATTTATACTTGGTCTCTTTAACATGGGGAAGTAGATGCTACTGTCTCATCTCAGATGAGAAAATTAGGAGGTCATAATACGGGGAATAAAGGAAAGATTGAAACACAATGTATATAATTTCAAAACCCATTTTTATTACATTATTCATGCTACTAGTCCACATTGTACATAGGCCTTTGTTGGATTTGAAAATCAAACTGAATGAAAAATCATAAATGTAGAGAGAAGATTATTCATAAATTTGAATTTGTATTTGATAAGTTTACCAAAGTGAGTAGCCAACTTATGGGGTGTTAATAATATAATCTATCCCAGTGTAGTATTAAAAAAATGACAGAGACAAGTAATATATTCTTGCTAGTAAGGATTCGCTTCTCTAGAGATTTAAATAGCAGCTCTTCATGGAAGGAAGAAAGATCATAAAAATGTTGGTAGGTTATCGTGCAGGGTGGAGTAGTAAGAATTATGAAATCATGCAGAAGGGTGTAGCACACATCTGGTCTTTTATGAAGTTAGAGGAAAGTGTGACATTCATTCATATTCAACATGTTAAATTACATATTTGGTCATGATTTTTTCTTTTCTCATTTGAAAGATTTTTCTCCATGTATGTTTTCCAAGAATAAATACATACCTTTAATATATTGGTAAAAGTAATAACTGAAACACGTGCCTTCAAGTTGCTCACAAATAGTATAATAGGAGCGTGTCATAACTCACAGAATTCTACTCAAGCAGAAATTCTTTGGTGACTGGAAGTGTATTTGCATTCAAGTCTTGGTCATAAATTTCCATTTCTGAGATACCTGTTCCAATCTAATGAAAAGTGACAGTATTCTATTATCATTGAATGCAATCTCAACTTGGTCACCGTTAGCCTTTCCTTTATTCACTTTTCTTTCAGGAATTACATAATTGTTATTTATAGTGATAAGTTGGGGAATACAGTGTTCCTCGGTTCATGAACTTAATTCTTTCCACAATTCTGGTCGAAAACCAAATTGGATAAAAACTAAATCAAATTTCCCCATAAGGTCAACATTGACCCTAACTGTTGAATTTGATTCAGTTCTCGTCCAATTGTGTCTGTGACCAGAACTGTGGAAAGAATTAAATTCATGAACCAAGGTACCACTGGAAGGTTTTCCTAATATTTTTCTATTACAGAGTGTTGGTAACCAATCAGTTTTGTTAATGAAATATACTATTACAGTCTTCAAAGTTTTGTGTCTTTTAGCATTTACAGCATTTCCTCAATTTCATGATTGAAATTGTGCTCCCACCTCTTGTAGGATTTGAGTGTACCTCTGTTAAAAAGCGGTGAAGATTCTAAGATAATCCTTAAAATCTAGATCCAGTAAGGATCATACTTCATTGTCTTGCCTTTTCCTGTTTTCTGAATGACCAGGTAGGTCTTCGGAACTTAATGTTTATTGAGTTAGAATTTGATTCCCATTTTTAAACCCACAGTAGTATTTTACTGTGCTTCTCCATATTGCAGATTATTTCTCCACATTGGCAGAAATACTCCTTTTTTGGTTATCCTCTGTGGTTAACAAGGCTAAGCCTCAAGATGTGTAAGGCACTGACCAATATGAGCATCCACTCTGGACAACGACAAGAGACGCTGGCTATAAACAGCTGGGATGGTGTGTCTGTGCTGCAGGGTCGAGTGGGTGCTGGTTGGGGATACGTATTGAGCCTCTTTCTCAAATAGCTGTTATGCCTTTTTGCCTTTAACTAACTGCAGTCATTGAAAATGTTGACAGAAATACCATAATAATAGTCATTTAAAGTGATACTGGTGAAAAAGCAATAAAAAATAGTTCCTATGTCATTTTTATGTGTAACAGTACTAATTAGATGGTGCAGTGCAATTCACAAATGTATTTATTAGATTTTGGGTGTATTCAGTTCTACTTTTGTGTTATTGCTCTTCTGTAAATACAAAAATTCACAATTATTTGTTCTTATCATTGTACATAATCTCTGAGAATTAACTACCCAGTATTTAAGATAAAGTTGAAAGGCAGAGAGATTAAATCTAAATGCTCTTAGGTCAGTGTTAAATTTAGGGTCAAGGTGCAAAATGAGACAGCCCATTTATGATCCTCATCTTTATGTAACTCCAAAATTCAAGCACAAGCTCTTTTAGGTAGACAGACTAGTTACCAAACATTTTGAAGTGATTTATTTTCTGTACACATGAAGTCCTTGAAAGATTACACAATTAAAAAGGAAATCAATGAGGTCTCACTCTTTATAAGGGGAAAATTTCCCTTAGTGAAAAGCAGCCTTGGAAGGGCTGGGGATTCAGCTCAGTGGTTAGAGTGCTTGCCTTGCAAGCAGAAGGCCCTGAGTTCCATCCACAGCACCAGGAAAAAAGAAAAGAAAAGAAAAGAAAAGCAGCCTTGGAGAAAGAGATTCACCATTGTTAAAGAGGAATATAGTCTGTTCAGAGTTATTTCTTTTTCTGCACCAGGGATTCTTACAGTCAGATATGTTATTTAGTGCTACCCAGAGAATTGCCAGTGTCTCTTTCCAGTTCCTTCCTAAGAGAAGGACCACAGCATCTTTTCTTTTAGCCACCCTTCTCATTAGTGTGTACTTTTCCTTTAGTTAAGCTGTAGCAATCAGCTTCTTTTCCACCCTGTTTTCCTGACAGACATGGAAGGAGGAGATGGAATGCTATAATATCACCATTCACTTTTGAGTCCCGTCAAGGCATGGGGAATCAGATTTCTCATGGGTAATGGGACTAAATCTATTGTACAGGCTTGGCATTTCTAATCCAAAAATCTGAAAATGCTCCAAAATCTAAAGGCTTTTGAGCAGTGTCATGACACTTCAGAAGTTTCAGATTTTAGAACATTTTACATTTCAGTTTTTCAGACTTGAGAGACTTAACTAGTGAAATCTATGCAAACATTCCCAAATCGAGAAGCTCGGAAAGTGGCAAAACTTCTAGCCCCAAGCGTTTCAGATAAGGGTTAAGGGACATTCAGCCTGAACTAAGAATAATGCTGCATTTTCTCTACTTTCAAAAGAAGGGCAGCTAGTGAAATACAAGGCAGAAATTATAATGAACTGAAAGACTCAATAAAGAGGAAATGGCACTTTTGGACTAAAGAAAATGAAGCACTCAATTATAACAGTGTCACAAAAACCTTTTATTTTAGGTTAATTGGAAGGAGTTTGGTCTGAATTAATGAAAAGACTGAAGAGTAAAATTTTAAGTAACTTCAGCTGTATTATTTTTAACAATTATAGTAATTCATTTTAATTCTAATTTTTTATTCTGCTAATTCCTTGCCAAATTGTTTCTTAACAGAAAGCATGCAGGAACGGGCCCTGCCAAGATTGCTTAAATTTATAGAAGAGATACATTCATAATTAGTAGTATTGCCATAATAGAAGTCGAGATGCAAAAACTATAAATATGTTGTTTTGTTTGTGGCCTAGTGGATAAAAATGCTACCTGTGGAATCAGAGGAACCAGGTTCAAATTCAGACTTTGCCTCCTAATGGACTTTGGACACCGATTTACATTTTCACTGCCTCAATTTCTTCATCTCTAAAATAGCATAGTACATATAGCTAAGGTGAAGGCTATGATAAATCCTTAGAATAGTGCCAGGCCCAAAATAAATGCTTTGTAAATGTGAGTTATTATTACTGAGTACATATACTGTTAATATTTTTATGACTCCCTTTCTTGTGAATAAACTTGTCTTATCTATGTTAAATCATCACCTTCTAAATTAGTAGTGTTCAAAGAGTTTTCATTTTCTTAATAAAATCTGCTGTGAGCGTCCCATTGTTTTTAGTCTTTGGCCTACTCTCAACCCACCTCCTACTCTCAGCCTTTATTAAGGGACCAAGCACTATATTAAATAAAGCTAATGCGTGCAGACCTTGACTTTCCCTTATGCCCAGGCATACAAACCAAGAGGTGGGTTGGGGATAGGCAGAATTAATTCTTGAAGAATTTTGTAGTTTAGAAAAGGTCATCAGAGTGCTACTTAATTTTCTTAATGTACCAGGTATTGTTTTTCCATACAGAATCTCAAAGTACTTTTAGTTGATTTACTAGTGACCAACCACTTTTGAGCCAGAGTTTTCTATTCCTTTCCCTCCTCCATTTTCTCCATCTCTGCTCTGCTCTCCTCTCTTCTTCTAGATAGATCTTTGTGGTCCACATTTCATTCCCTGTATTCCCCCAACTCGTAGCTACCCTCTTTGTCTTTTAAAATGGCAAATAAAATAATTGTGGAGTCTAAGCTCACAGGGTTAATACAGCATTTGTTCTTGCATATCTTTTTGGTAACATAAGCCATGAAAGGATGATGAATACCCTTTTATTTACAAATAATATACAAGTAATTCCACTTAACTGGAGATAACAGCTTAGGTTGCTTTCTTATTCAACCTTCTTGCTATTTAAGATAAGAACCTACATAAGCTTTCATTTGAGCAGGCATTTTGCCTAAAAAATGACCCTTTGATAGCGAAGGTCTCAGGGCAGGTCTACATTCCATGGGTGCCATTAGCCTTGAGTATGCATGTTGAAAAGTAGCATATAGAGTTGGCTTGATCCCAATCGGTTTGGAATGTAGCTGAAACTTGCCAAAAAATGTAGTTGAATCAAGCCAATTGGTCTAAAAATAGATTCTTTGTTAGAATTTGAGATTGGGGTTAATTACCTATCAATTTGATAATAATTGTAATAATTGATTACAATTTTATAATGCTCAGTTATCTTGCTGAATGATGAGCAGAGCAGCATCAATTGTGATTAAGAATTATTGTGTCTCCTATATGGGCAAGGAGATACACATACATTATACTAGAAACGAGAACATTTGTCCCTCCTAAGTACCCTAGGCAGGAAATTAATACATTGGAAATCTTATTTACACATTTGTTGGTAACCTTCATTACTTGTTAATTATGAATAAGTAGCTCTACTTTTACTAAAGACACATATTCGTCTAAAAATACAAATACTTCATAACAGGGTCCTCAACACAGCATTGCCTGCATCTCACTGAGCTTTGTAAACAAGGTGCTGGTTCTTGAATTGATGTGGTACTGTTCCACACTGGGGAAAAAAGGGTTAATAATACTTGCAGTAAAAGATAGTTTTGAAAATCATGCATGTAATACATCCAGCACATGGCTCATGCTAGCATTTCACAAATGGGAATTAGTATTATTTTAAGAAAAATAAATTTGCACACTGATGGAAACCCATGGAAAAGCCATCTCTTTCTTACCAGATCTCCTATCTTTGAGCTCCTGATGTTGGCTTTTAGGTGATGCCTCTCACTACTATCCCTGACTAAAGATGCTGTAATATAAGCTAAATTTAAAATTGCTTGCAGTGATGGCACCAGTATAGTCTCCATTAATAAAAATAGAAGTAGTATTCTCCATTGATAAGACTGAATCATTTTCCATTAATAAAATCTCTTTTAAATATTCTTTCTTAATAAAAATTAGATTATAGGCATCACATGAAGTCTTTATCTTCTGATTCCTAACAAGCAAACAAAAAACAATTGAACACAGTAAGTGGAAGCAAATTTATTAAAAAGAATTCATCTTTAATAATCCACATTTGCTTGCTAACATATGTCCATACATGTCCACGTGTACCTATTATTGTAGAAATCCAAACATTGTATCATTTATAAATGGAAACCAGTGTCTCTAGAGAAGGCCAGGCACAGTATTCAAAAAGAAAAGAGTAAAAATAAGAAAAGATGAAAAAAAAATATAGCTAGCGTACAAGTAAGGAGATAAGGGAGGCAGGACCTGAAAGGCAAGCTGGTACCCAGGAGGAAGACAGGTTAGTGGCGTCCAATAAAGTAACCACAGGCTGCTGGCTCATAAACCAAGAATAGAAAAGGCAGACTCACAGGTCTATATTAATTGATTGACCCTTTTTTGAAAGAAAAAAATACCTTGTAGAGACTGTGAGGATTTTAGCAACCATGCAATATGATTAGCTACATGTTTTTTTTTAAATAATCTGATATGATGAAGTCATCTAGGGAAGTTAAATTCTTTGGAAATGGTAGTGGTAATGAGGGGAAAATGTCTTAAATGTCAGACTGTGGAATAAGTTGGTGGGTTCTTTAAAAGTATTTAATTTCCTGTCTGGAAGGTAGATTTCTGACTTTGTGTCTCACAAGTGAGGTGATCTATCAAGCCATTTGCTGTGACTTCTGCTGCTTTCCTGCCTGGTTTATCTCCTGGATGCCTAGAACAATCTGAAAAGAGACAACCAAGCACATGCGTGTGTTCAGGACAAAGGCCCCGTGAAATCTGTGAGCCTGCTGTGCATCAAGTCAATGTAATTCATTTATTTTTTTTAAGGTAGTGATGATATACTCTTTCCTCTGGATGACAAATTACAGAGCACATCTGAAAAGCCTTCTCTTTGGGGAAAACATTCTGCCTCTTTTTTGTTCCCTGCATAACATCTTTATTATGTATGATGAATAAAGAAAATGTAACATTCACCCAGTACCCAGAAAGAGAAAAAAAATGAGAAAATCAGAATTGGATGTGTGATTGTAGTGAACACAAAGATAATACACCTTCTGTACTTGTAGCAGTAGCTAGGAGAAGTGGTTCTTTCACGGTTTTTATGCAAAAGTCTAAAAGATTGATTATGACTAAATCATATAATCTTTTCATCGTATTTGGACCAGTGACTAGAGCTGGTTAAGTCTATCATAGCAGGGCCACTGTGAAAGTTAATCTCTGTCTTATCTAGTGAGTTCACTGAAAATTATGATACCTCCCTGAGAAATACACAAAGAGAAGGCTTCCATTCCTCAAAGGGTGCTGTTCCCAGTCATCACTAAGATTTCTGCTGGCCATTATAGATCTTAGTTATACTTGTAATGGGAAATATTTACCACTGAGGTTTTAATACTATAATATATTGATACTTGTCTTCAAGCTTCCCAGCAATCTTCATCATATTTTATTACTTAACGTGCTCCCCAGAAAGTCATTTCAGATAAAATCTGTGCCCCCATGATTATCTCCTCTAATAAAAGTCATGGTCATTCTGCCTGAGCACCATGAGGTGCTCCTTTAACTTCATTCTCCTCTGGGTCCAGAATCAAAGGAAGGGGAAAGATGTTTCCCTTTGGAGCCAAGTTCCTTTGTCATTCCACAACTGGGGTCTTGGTGTGTTCATCGTCTTGCTTTGTTGAGTATATATTTCCTTGCAAAACTTCATGTTTGAAGGAATTCGTAGGACTCTTTTAACTTGGGAAAAACACTTCTTGTGACTCAAGTATTCAGTAGTTATCATTCACTCTGCAAAAATTTGTTGTGTACTTAAGTATCATTCTGTCTTGGTTGTGTGCAAAATAATTGAAACAGATTTTGGTTCCTTGACTACATAAGCAGTGTATTGGGAGGCTATCAGGTAACCCATGAAATGGGTTAAGAAGATTAAGTATCTGGCTTTGGAGATGATATAGGCCAGCACATCTCAGGAGAATCCAAGTAACAGGGATTAAAGACAAATACAAAAATGTCGAAATAACTTCTTGCATTTTATCAGATCATAATGGAATAAAACTAGAAATCAACAGCAGGAAAACCACAGAAACTATATGAACGTGTGGATACTGAACAAATCACTTTTGAACAATCAGTGGATCATTGAAGAAATCAGGAAATTTAAAAATTCCTAGAATCAAATGAAAAGGGCGGTACAATAAACCAGAACCTTTGGGATACAGGAAAGGCAATTCTAAGAGGGGAGTTTATAGTTATGTACCCACATCAAAATATCAGAATGATCTCAAGTAAATAACCCAATGATGCATTGAAAGGTTCTAGAGAAACAAAAACAAGCCTAAACCAGACTCAACAGATATAAAGAAATAGTAAAGATCAGAGCTGAAATTAATGAGGTAGAGACTAAAAGAATAATACATAGGATCAATGAAGTAAAGAGTTGGTTCTTTGAAAAGACAAAGAAGATTGATAAACCTTGGGGATTTAGCTCAGTGGTTAGAGTGCTTGCCTTGCAAGCACAAGGCCCTCAGTTCGATCCCCAGCGCCAAAGAAGATTGATAAACCTTTAACCAAACTAACAAAAAGATAGAAAAGATCCAAATCAATACAAATAGAGAAGAAAAGGGGGATGTTACAAGAGATACTCCTGAAATCCAGAGGATTATTGGGAACTACTTTGAAAACCTGTATTCTATAAAATAGAGAACCTAGAAGAAATTGATAAAATTTCTAGACACATATGACCTACCAAACTGAATCAAGAGGGTATAGAAAACCTAAACAAATGAATAACAAGCCATGAGATTGAAGTAGTAATAAAAATCTCCCAGCAAAAAGAGGCCAAGATCAGATGAACTCATGCCTGAAATATACCACATCTTTAAAGAACTAAAATGCCAATGCTGCTCAAACTAGTCCATGAAAAAGGGAAGGATTGCATGAGGCCAGCATCACCCTGATACCAAAACTGGACAAGGACACAGCAGCAGCAACAATAACAACAGCAACAACCACGGCAAAACTGTAGACCAATATCCTTAATGAACATAGACACAAAAATCCTTAATGAAATACTTGCAAACCAAATTCAACACATTAAAAAGATTATATGCCATGTTCACATTGGCTTCATTTCAGGAATGCAAGAGTGGTTTAACATATGCAACTGAATAAACATAATATGCCACATAAAAAATCAAGCACGAAAACCACACAGTCATATCAACTGATGCAGAAAACACAAAATTCAACATCCCTTCTTGATAGAAGTCCTGAAGAAACTAGATATCAAAGGAGCATTCCTCAATATAGAAAAGGCCACATATGACAGATGCACCACCAAAATATTGTGAATGAAGATAAACTGAAAGCACTTCCTCTAAAATCGAGAGCAAGGCAAAGATGTTCACACTTACTACTCCATATAATTCTTGAAATTTTAGAGCGATCAGGCAAGAGAAAGCAAAGGGATACCAATAGGTGCCTGAGACCAGTAACAAATAAGAAATCAACTTTCTTTGTTCACAGATGATATGATCCATACTTAGCAGATGCTAAAGATTTTACCATAAATGTTGATAAACAAATTCAGCAAAATAGGATATAAAATCAACACTAAAAAATCAATGGCTCTCCTTACACTGATAATGGACTAATTGGAAAAGAAATCAAGAAAACAATTCATTGGAAAAGCCATAATAACAAAAATAGTATGGTACTAGCACCAAAATAGACATATAGACCAGTGGATCAGATTAAAGGACACAGAAACAAACTCATGCAACTACACCTGTCTAATTTCAAACAAAGGAGCCAAAAATGTACGTTAGGGGTAAAGCAGACTCTAACACATGGTGCTGGGAAAACCGGATATCCACTTACAGATCCCTCTCACTCTGTACAAAAACAACTCAAAATAGATCAAAGACCTAGAGGTAAGACCTGAAACTGAACTGTGAAGGGAAAGGCACAAGCAAAGATTTCTTGAATAGGACTCCAGAGCCAGATGTGGTGGTGCACACCTATAATCCCAGCACTCAGGAGGCTGAGGCAGATCACCGTGAGTCTGAGCCTCGCTCGGGCTAAGTAATGATTTCAAGGCCAGCCTGAGTTACGTAGCAGTACCCTGTCTCCAAACAAACAAACGAACAAACATATGGACACTAATAGCTCAGGAAATAATAGAAAGAAGATGGGCCTACAGCAAATTAAAACATTTCTAACAGCAAAGGAAACAATCAACGGAATGATGATACAGCCTATCGGATGTGAGAAAAGGTTTGTCAGAATTGTTTCCAACCTGTCAAAAAAGTCAAAACCTATCAAAAAATCCTATTAAAAAACCTATCAAAAATCTATTAAAAAATCAAAAACTGAACAAAAAATCAAACTTAACTGACACTTCACACAAAAAAAGAATTACAAATGGTCATTAAATATATTTAAAAATCTTCAACATCTTTAGCTATTACGGAAGTATAAATCAAAACTAATTTGAGATTCCGTCTTACCACAGGCAGAATGGCTGCCATCAAGGATACAAAAAAATGTTGGAAGGGAAAAAAGAAAACTTCTATACTGCAAGTGGGAATGTAAATTAGTATAGCTCTATGGAAATAAATTTCAAGGGTCCTTAGAAAACTAAAAAGAACTACCATTTGATCCAGCTGTACCATTCCTTAATTCCCAAAGGAATTAAGGTCAGCATACTATAGGGACATCTGCATACCCGTGTTTATTGTGGTACAATATACAGCAGCCAAAATATGGAACCAGCCTCGGCATCTACCAACAGATGAATGGATAAAGAAAACGTGACACATACACCATATATATATATGTGTATATGTATACACAGTATGGTGTATAATTCAGTCATGGAAAAGACCAAAATTCTATCATTTGCAGAAAAATGGAGAGATCTAGAGACCATCATGTTGAGTGAAATAAGCCAGAATCAGAAGTCCTAATATCACATGTTCTCCTAAATACGTGAATCTAAAAAAGATGACAAGAAAATAGAAGGGAGACTATTAGACAAGAAGAAGGGAAGAATGTAGAAGGGAGATGATGGAGGGGCAGGTGATTGGGGCATGAATATGATCAAATATGCTATACACATTGAAATCCTCCCAAAAATGTGAAACTAGGGCGAGTGAGGGGTATAGGGGCAATGAGTGGGAATGATTAAAGTATGTTACATGTGTGTACAAATCTGCTAAAGTGAAACCCATTATTTGTATAACTAATCTGCACTAATAAAAGATGTGGGAGGCAACAAAACAAAAAATGAAAAAGAAAAAATTACCTCTGCTCTCTCAGGGACAGATTTCACACACTTTGCCATTAAAAATCGTAACTAGAAAAAAAAAGAAAGTGGCAAGAGTGATTGGACAAGTGTGTTTGAAGTGAGGGAGTATTTTGAGGGGATTAGTGGCAATGTGTATTCTATTTTAATAAATTTTTGAATGAAAGAAAATCCCTTCTGGAACAAATCAACTTTATCCACTCATCTTCTCTATCATTCTTCCCAAAATTTGAATTCCAGGGAGTGACTGATTGGCTTGGAAACTATTCCACCCTGAGACTTGAGAAGTGTGGGAAACCTGGATTGATAGTCCCACCAGTCCTGCCACTAGTGCGGAAGGGGTGGTTTCCAAAAGGAAAATCCAGATGCTGTTCCGGAGAAAGAGAATGGGTAATAAGGAGGCACTCACACGGCTCTTAGCCCTATACCTGGCAGTATGTTATGAAGTCTACCTCCTGGTCTTTGGAATAGAAAGATGGATAAAGGAAAATTAATGTTTACTAAAAAAAATTGTAAAATTGAGTGTGAGATTATAATAAGCCCATGGATAAAAACATTATACACATATTGTGAAATACATAGGAGAAATAGTCGCTTTTCAAAGGTGAAAGAATATAACTGTCAAAGAATATGAATCCTGGCCCCGTCACAATGTCTCCTCCCAGTGCTTAGAAAGGAGACAAACTGTACCCAATGAGCCCACAGTCAGTGAGGAAATCAGATGCAGGAGTAAGTTTAAGAACATTAAAATAGAAGGCTACCAATGCTCTGCAGACACACAGAAGGAGCTTATAGTCTTAGAATAATGGGCTGATTCCCAGTCTTCTAGGAAGAGAAGCTGTCTCAGATGGAATCTCAGAAGAAATTGTCTGGAGAGGTGGAGGGAAGAGTGGTGTAGCAGCAGAGATGGGCATTCCAGGAGGAAAGAACAGGCAGGGGAGAGTCAGAGAGGTGAGCAACAACCTGTGTGTACAAACAGCTGATGATGGGGCAGAGAAATGGTGAATGTGTTAGAAGGAGTAGGGGTTGGAGGTGGGAAGCTCTGAGTACTGTGCAGCCTTTGACGGGTATGGCAGACAGGGTCAATAAGAGGGTAAGCAGTGGTAGGTGGGAGCCAGCGGGAAGCGGGGGAATAGCAGTGTGAGTAGGGGGAGCAAGAGGAAAGCAGGTAACAATGATGTAAGGGTGGGTGGGAGTTAAGGATGTTGACAAGAAGTGGAGACTACTGTGCAGAGAGGTTCCGGTGAGAAGGAGTGAGAAGTTGACTCAGGGCTGGAGGGGGTGGGATGGGAAGGCCGTGCTTTTATATTTTGAGAAGGTAAAGTCAGTAGAGAAGGAAACATATAAAGATCAGAGTGAAAGAAGGGACTATAGACCACTAGTGCAAAGGATGACTTGCCATAGGCATCAGTTTACAGGAATCTGGGGACAGGAGGAGGAGAATGTTGAGGAAGGCCATTATAGATAACTTTCATTTCATCAAAGAAACAAAAGACTAAAGTACTTTGGAACTAAAAGAAAGTACACAAGTTCAAATTCTGGTTGATTAATGTAATAGCTGGATGACCTTATATACTGAGTCTCCGTACTGTCCTGTGTAGAATGAGGATGTTGTAGACATAACCTTAAAAGCCCATGATGATACTGGGTAATATAATGTATGTAAAGCAATGAGCGCTGCCCCAATACTTCGTAAGTGCCGTCCTTAAAACATTATTATTACCATAAGTATATGTGAACACAGTATTTTAGTGACGTACTTTATATGTGATCTCATGTTTAAGAGTATCATCTAGAGCTAGTTATCAGCTGTGTGACCTTATGTATGATAATGATATCTACTGAATGAGGTAAATGTGAGGACTAAATGAATTAATTTATCTAAGATACTCAGTAAGGATTCTATAAATGTTAGCTATTATTAGCAATTTCATTTTTATCTGAGGTCCAAAGGAGTGCTTAGGGGTACATGTTGCTCTTTCTATTTGTAGGAGAGGTTATTACAGTGCAGATGAGTTAAATGACTTACTTAGAGGCAGATAACTAGCAAATAGCATTTGGGCTAAAACCCAGATTCTGTTTATCCTAATTTCCATCCGCTTGTCATTGCACTCTGCCTGCTGACCCATTGCCACCTGCTCACTGGTATTCTCCACCATGGTCTCTGGGAGTTCATCCTGATCTGTAGTTTTCAGGCTCATCCCGGAGTCCAGCTTTATACCACCTTACCTTTGTGACCTGTCCTGCCTTTTGACCTGCTTGTGAAGTCCTAGCTCCTGACAGCCTGCATGTACATGAGGAGGCTTGAAGGTAAATAGAAACCTGTTCCGCCCAACTGTTATTTGACAAGGTCATGAAGAGCCACCAATACCTGAGAAAGAGAAGATAATATAATGTCCACAGATAACAACCTTTCCATTTATTTCTGTGACTGTATGGAAAGAGGTCTGTCTTGGCCAGTTCCGTTGGTGCTGTGCCTCTGGGCATGCTCTGTGTACATGTATCCATCTGCCTTCTTCCCATTAGTACAACCAGGTGTTCCACTGCGGAGTGACCCAGAGTGTTGGAAACACCCACAGACTTACCATTTGGATTGAAGGTGGATGCTTGATGACAAAAGTCTGACCATGTTTCTACCCTTGTAGCCAATCTAGTGGAAATATCAGTTCCAAATGTTATATAGCACTATGGCATTCCTTTGATGTATTGTGGAAGAGTAGACAGATGTACTTAAGCATCAACATTCAGTATATTTTAACTAACCTTGTACTTTATAACCAGATTAGAAGACAGGATGGACCTTCTGTGCAATCTAGCTTTACCACGTGAAAGAAAACTTAAGTGAAAAGCTGTTTCTCCGTATTTAGAAATGAGGTTCTTTGGGGTCAGGCTTTATTTAACTTAAATACGCTTAAGTTTTACATTTATACTGTTTGCCTACTTCATGACCTTAAAAAGTCAAATATTAAATTTGGAAAAAAGAATTCCAATAGTATTTTAAATCAATGAAACTGCACAGTATCAATATTTAGACACTTAAGAAGAAAATATTTCTTCTAATGATTGTTAATGTCATTACTTAAATACCAAAGAGCGTGCCCATATGGACCATTGAATTCATTAATGTTTTAAGGAAAATCATTTTTGTTCAATTGTAGAGGAAATGTTTCATTTCAGTTAGGAATAAAAGGGTCTTATATACAAGTGAAATGATTTGCAATATGGGAAGAATTTGAAGAGGAAAAAAACCCTAAGGATCAAAAAAGGTAAAAGAAGGCTGAGAATGAGGGGGAGAAAGGCTGAGGGATGCTGTCAGCAGGGAGGCAGAGACTTTTCTTCAGAGTTCAGGTTGCTTCCGTGAGGAGCAGATAGGGAGCTGCTTTCCATCTGTAAGTGGTAAGGGGACACCTACATTGAGCCCAGCCTCAGACACTGATGTGGACCTCACAAAACACAGAGCAAGCGAAGGCTCAAAATGATGGGGTGAGCAAAGCAGGGGAGAGCGGTATGCCAAGGGGAGAGGTAAACTGCATGTAGGCACCCATGTGTTTGTTATATTCAGTTACCTCAGTTGCCATGTGTAGATGCCAACTTTAAGGTAAATTTACTAATGCAAGACCTAGGATTATCCAGGAGTGGTGGCCCATGCCTGTAATCTCAACACTCTGGAAGGCTGAGGTGAAAGTGTAGCAACTTCAAGTCCCACTGAGGCAATTTAGTGATTTAATAAGACTTAGTATCAAAAAGGGCTGGGAATGTAGCTCAGTGTGAAGACCCTGGGTTCACATGGGGGGGGCAGTACTGAAAAACAGAAAACAAAACCCTAGGATTCTTTGTCATCTTCTCTACAGCAGCAAGGAAGTGATGTTTGTCTATCTCAGGTGTTACAAAGTCATACTCTGTTTGGGCAGGGATTGTACTGTGAATTGAACCCAGGGCCTTGCATGTGATCACTGACCTACATCACTAGGCATTTTATTTCTTTATTTCAAGACAGAATCTTGCTAAGTTGCCCAGCCTGGCCTCAAACTTGTGAAACTCCTGCCTCAACCTCCCAGTAACTGTGATTAGAGGTGTGTAGCACTGTGACTGGTCTAGATGGTATTCTTAATGCATTGCATGGCCTAACCAAGAATAAGACCTTTGTATTCATGTTTTCTTGAAAGATGTAGGAAACTAGTATCCTTTGTTGAAAAAAGAAATATCGATACCAGAAGACTTACAAAAGCATTGACTGAAGGAGAAAAATTGAACAAAAAGTTGAGTAACAACAACAACAAAAGCTATGTACCAAATGTAGCTAATAGGCTTAAAAGATCTAATAATTTATATAGCAAATATTTGAAAGACACCTACTTGTGTTAAGCACTGTACTGGGCATTTTGTATACAGTGGCAAGCAAGATAGACATAGTGCACAGATGGCTAAGTCAGCAGTGAGAGTGAAGTTTCCTAGGGGCTCTGATGGTGGGTTGTACCTAATCAGGGTACACCTCATCAAGTTCATAGTGTCTTGGAAGGTGTCTTAGGAGATGCAAAGGTGCTAACCAAAGGAGAAACGCCAGACCGGCAGAGACGGGAGACCAACATATAGAGAAGAAGGAACAGCTGAGACCATAGAGAACATAGCAAAGACCACGCAGACCACCAAAGAGGTTTGCAAAGAAGGAAAACCACTGCTGTATAACGAAGCTAGAGGATGATTAGTGGTATTTGCTGGACACCTATGCTAAGCTGTGTGCTTCAATATGGTGACATATTCAAATTTCCAAAGGAGAGTTTGCTTTTATGTCACAGATGAAAGAAAAAGAAGTAGAACAAGAGTAACTTGACTAAGGACACACAGCTTAGTGCTAATCAGTAGAACTCAGGCTCAAGTTGTTCATAGGCCTTTGTTCTCCCCCTACCTTGCCTTCTCCCTTTGATTTCAAGAAAATTAATAACCTATTTGATGAATATGGGTGAGTAGATTACAAATCAATTAGGTCTTCACCTTTAAGACCTGACTTTTTCTTTGAAGCTTCATGTCCAATACATACTTACTCAACAAATGAGTGATAGGAATATAGAGCTCAGTGACAAAAACATGCCCCAGTCCCAACACCCCTTCTCATACTCTGCCAACAGACGTGCATTCATTGCTTTCTTTGTTCATTACGCAATCATGGGGCTTTTTGTCTGTGGTTAGTTTTGCACAGGCTGTGTGGATGCTATACTTATCCAATCATTTAAAAAAAAGCAAAAACAAATGGTATGTTAGAGTTATCTCAGAACAAAGATACATAGGAAGACTAAGGAATAGTTTCTTCATTCAGATTTCCTAAAGATACACAATGTGGATCACATCTAGGTCACCTTATTTGCAAAATGAGGCAAGTAGATTAGATAAGTCTATTTATTATTTATACATTTATATTCTTCTGGCCCTGGAGTCTGTGATTTATACCTTGATCCTGTGTAATCACTACAGGAAACTGGCAATGGAGAGGATTATGGTCCTGAAGGTTTAAACACAGTCACAGAAATGAACGGGGAACAATAGAGGAGTTTAATTAAGCTCAATGTTCTGATGTTTGAATGTTGACACACTCAGCTATACTTAGGTCCAAGAGGATTTAAAAAAAAAATTCCCCTGGGGAGAATAGACTTGATTTACTTGGTACTTCTTTCATTAAATTCAGTGAAGCCTGCAAAACTTGCTAATGAAGGAAAATTATGAAGCATTCTGGCTCAATCTACTTTCTCTTTCCATCATAATTTGGCCTCAGACCATCTGACACAGAATCTGAAGTAATCAGATTTTAGAGAAATGACCCCTCATTCTACAGCTTCAAATTCAAAGAAACATATTTTGTCCTTATCAGAAAGATTGAGATGATACTGAACTTGAATGTTAATTTCATTTCATTGAGAGAGATTTAGATTATGTTAGACATGAGATTTTAAAAATGTTCTTTAATATCATAGAGCCTTTCAGTTTTTTGAAAGCAACTTACTACTCTACCAACACCCAGAAAATAGGACTAAGGAGGTTTTTAACCAGTGGGTGAAATGGTTAAATAAGCTTTTGCTGTTTAGGAATTCGACTTTTTCATGATATCTGTTCTGTAAATTGCAGTCAGAATGGCCAATATTATCATGCAAACTTGATTAAAACCTCTACTTAAATACCTTTGAAAAGATCCCAGTGTTTTCAGTTTGAGGCACACACTCCTTAGCATGAGCCCTGCGTGATTCAGCTCCTATCTGCCCCTTTCGTCTGGAGTAAGCTAGGGCAGGCTTTATGTTTGGGTTATAGGTTATTAGGTAGTATCTCCAGGTCAAAATTTACAAGTTCAACACACAGACTACTCATGCCGCAGAGATAGTTCAGGATGGGCGATGGGGTGGTGATTTGTTCATAGTCATCCAGGAGGTGACTAGGGCTATCTACACATTTCCAGCTTGAGTATTGCGGGTTTTTTTTTTTTTTTCACCTGATGTAAAAAAGTTCTGAAAGCTCCCAACTCTGCATTTAAATGCTCTGATCTGTAAGTGACACTTTGACTCCTAACTGACATCATTGCCAGTCACATGACCTTACCTAATGGTGAGGGGGCCAGGAAGAGAACCCAAAGGCAGAAGAGACTGGATAAGTATGAGAAGCAGTAGTGACCTCCGCCACAAGCCCCATGTCCTTGCTGGTTATTCTCCCTGACAGAGCTGCCCTCCAGCTCACGTATATTGTCATTATAACATCATTCATTTAGTTATGTCCTTGATCATTTCACTAGATCTGTGCACACAGTTCACCCATGGAAATTCACCCATCTCATTCCACTCTCCTAACCTACTTTGCATTGGTACTCAGAATATTCTTCCAGTTCTCTCCTCTTTCTATTTTATCTTATTTCTTTACAACTCAGGTTTTCCATCACCCCATTCAGGAGTCTCTTCTGACTGTGCCCAAAGAGTTGGCTTATCAGTGCTTTTTCCAGTCTCTCTATAAAATGTGGTACTCACTTCTGACATAAATTTTAATATACTGCATTGTAAGTGCTTATTTACCCATCTCGTCTCACAGCCCAGTGGAGGGTACGTTTCCTGACTTTTTCACTGCTGTACTCCAAGTACCTGGCAAGCTGCCAGGAGTGGAGTCAATTAGTAAGCACTTAATTATGTTTTGCTATTCGAGTGGCTTAGAAGAGACTGTGGTGGTGAATTTAGCGTCATTATTGATCTGGGAAACTCCTCGTCTCTGGTTTTCATACCATTGCTTTAGCTAAAAAATTACCCAACTATAGATCTGTTGATTATTTTGGTGAGTGAAAATATAATTACCCACTAAAGCTAATCGTATGGCAAATGGGATTGAATGGCAGCATATAAGGTTGAGTTTTAATTCAATGAATATTGTAAGTTAATAGACCTTATTGAAATGGAAGAATCCAGCCTTAGCAGATAATGGTACTTGGCAACAAGCATGTCAGTTTTCTTTAACATGATTTTTTCTTCTCTGAACATTTGGAGAATAGTGTAGAAGACAGATATAATATAAATATTTCTTGCTCTTAATTTCACAAACTTAAGAAGAAACTTCTAACCCATGTTGTGGGAAATCTAAACTCAATCTAAGAGTAACGTTTTCTCATTCCACAATTGGTACTGTATGTGGTAAGTTACCCACGGGGCAGTTCAGAATACCAAGAAATGCACACACTGACCTGTTTTTCTAATTTAGTCTCACAATTTGCCAAGTTTCTCAGATGAAGCTCAAGCAGCTCTGAGAATTAACACAATTGTTAAAACATATTCTTAAAGCACTATGGGTAGCTCTGAACCTTGTGTAGCAGAAAAACTGCCTGTGAAGTAGAGCGATAAAAGTTTATAAGCAGGAAGAAAAATTTCCAACTATGCATACCTGTATGCTTACTTATGTATATAATATATGATTTCAAGCCTTGAAAGATTGTTTCCAGAACATTAACACTGGAGAGAATCACTTTATGGAAAAGGAGCAAATCAAATTAAGGCTCAAACAACAAATAGCCTAATCCTGTAAATACTTCACTTGATTTGAAGGACCAGTCCTGGTTTTCCTTACACCCAGAGTTTGGAGAGAGTAATCATGTACTGGAGTGAATTAGTTCTGGGGACAAAATTTAACACCTGCTGAAGGATAGGTGTCAATTCTATAGAATGTTGGTGAAAAGGAAACTTGCAGATCTCTATAGTGCTGTTTCTCTGCTCTCTCAACTCAGGAAATGGAAACAGCCCCGACAGAGGGGTGGAAAGCTTGCTAAGCCAGATTGACTCCCAGGCCTAGATTTGTTCCATTTGGTCAGTGTTATTCTAGACCTAAGGGTATTCTTCACATGATCACCAAATCCAAACATCACTTTGCAATGTACTTGAGTTCTCTGAACTTTATAGCTCACAAATACAGCACACAATCAGTTTTGATTATGAATTTTAGGTGATCAAGATATTTTGATATAGTTAACTTATATACAATAGTTTAGGTTATTGTTATTGAATTATTTGATCATGTATTTAATGTTTATCAGTATTAAATTATTTTATAATTTCATTAGATGGTAAGTTTCTTGAAGACAAGAAACATGTAGCAAGTGAAGACTGTAAAGTTTTCAGTTACAACAGCCTTGGGTATCTTAGGGTTGGTTAAAATATATATAAGAAAAATAATGAGAAAAAACTACTTAGATAATGGTATGAAAGTGCTTTATCTATAAAATTCTCAAAACTTTCTATAAAGTGCTCAGAATTTCTCAAAACTTTATAAAGTACTCTATAAAGTTCTGAAAACTCTATAGATAGTCTAGAACTAATGTTTGATCTAGGAATAAAACGCGTAAGTACAAAAAGATCTTTCGTAACTATGGAAATAAGTTGAAGGTAATTCGAGAGCTAATATTTATGACTGAGAGAAACTAAACTTTTGTTTGAGTTATTGTCACATCCCTCACTTCAGTAAAATATTATCTAAGTATTTAACAGAAAAAAATATTCCAACACTTTAAATAAACTTTTATTGACCCAGGAAGTGGGGCAGGCAAACACGTCTTATACCACTGTGGTCAGAAATGTTGAGTTACCCTTAAAAAGTGTGCAGAAGTTCCTCTCATGTCCGTAGTAAAAGGATCAAGATGGCAGGTGGCTGCTTACCACGGCAGCTCAGGTTCTCAGGTTGAGATGAGGCAGTATCTGGCTCTGTGGATGAGGCAGTATCTGGCTCTGAGATGTAGTATCTGGCTCTGTAGTCTACCTCTGCCTCTCTCAAGTATTTTGCTAGATGCTCTTGAGCTTGCAGAGTTTAAGATGGCACTGAAGCTGGCAAGCAGGGAATGTCACATACAAGGTGTCTGAAACTCAGTGCGATAGCTCAAAGGAGTGGTCGAGACCACGGAGCTCACCTTCTTCATTTTACGGATGGGAAACCTGAAGCCACAAAGGGTCCTTTCCGTGACTTGCTCAAGTTCACACAGCAAGCAAGTAACATGAAAGCCCAACTCTTGACCTACAGCCCAGTGTCTTTTCCATGACACAACGCAACACATTAGTCATCTGGAGAAAGAAACCTAGAATTACAAGGGTGGGGCAGCAACCGAAGAGAGATTTAGGTACATAGTTTTGGCAGAACGCTCCCTCTTAGACAAAGGGGCAATTCTAGAGAAAACGTTCCCTCTTGTAACGTTCCGAGGCCCCAGATGCCTACTGGAATCTTCAGCTGTGAGAGTATGAGAGTTCCCTCCTTTCGCCAGGCTCGCCTTGGCAAAAGTCCCAGCACTGCAGGTGCTCTCCATATCCACAAATGCTTGTCTTGGCTTGTTCAGGGTAACCCCACTGTGGAAGAGTCTCCTCAAAAACTGATCTCCAGGTTCCTGTGACAAGAAAGGTGGCTTTGGGAAGGGTGGTTCCTTCTAACAGATGGCTCCCATCTGACCACCAAGTCAGAACCGCTTTTATGAAAAAGCTGCTGCTTTCCAGGGTTTCTGGCATGTGCGTTCCAAACAGGATCAAGAACATCTGGAGAACTTGGAACTGACAGGATACTTAGGTCATGGCCTCTAGGCAAGTGATCAGCAAACTGAGTCACTGCAATCGCTCTTTTATGAAGCATTAGCTGTAGGTCTGGAAGCAGCACCGAGGCGAGCCCGTGTAAGTGGAGTCTCCTTCCCTCCGCCCATTTTCCTGGGTTGGGCTTGTACCGGAGCCCAAGTTTCATATGTGAATGTTGCTTTCCAAGTAAGGAATTTAAAAGCCTGAGGAAAGAGTATAGTCATGGATTTGTGGGGGAATTCTGAGACAGGTGACAGAAGACCCAATGCTGGAGTCCTTACAAATGTCTGTGGTAGGTACTAAAAAAGAAAATGTGAGGTGTGGGCTTCTCCCAAGAGATGAAGATCTTTGGAATATATCCATCCTCTGCATCATCTTTCACAGCTGATTAAAGATCATGAAGTAGGGGCTGTGTCTTTCTTGCTCTTCTTTGTATATTCTATGCCTGGCAAGAAGAAATATAAAAAGGAACAATAGGAGACTTGATGTGTGTAATACAAATTTTTACTCAGAAATGGCACTTGTGGAATAATGTGCCCATAGGTAGGATTGAAATCCAAGACAATTCTTTTTATTTTTGCCCTCTCTCCACCCCACCACTATTTAGCCACATGGTAGTTATCATTTTATCACATATTGCTTTGTAATTTTCCATTTTTGTGTCTCTACTGTCCTTATACTTTAAGTATTTTAAAAGTATATAATGGTCATTCATACTCTACTCTCAGCACCTAGAATTGTACTTATTAAAAGACAAAAAGTAATGATGTCATAAAACAAAAATTGCCAATGATGGTCATAATTATAATAAAAATTATTATTTTATATGTACTTTGCAGCATTTTATATGGACCTTGCAGAGTACTTTCATATATATATATATATATATATATATATATATATATATATGGTACCATTTTCTAACCCTGAGGGAATTCTAACTTCAGGCTGGGTCTCCTGGGATATTTTTTAATGGCCAGGAGAACATATCTAGGTGTAATTTGGGAATGGAAATCTTGGTTATTTAGGAAATACGAGCAGAGAACTTGTTCTTGTTCGCTTGTAGAAATTGTTTAAGGGTATTGTTTAGAGATTGTTTAACGATATCTACTTAGCCCTCTCTAGTGAGAGGGC
>PVJO010006773.1:58789-86903 GCA_004026905.1 Hystrix cristata
TAACTTCAGGCTGGGTCTCCTGGGATATTTTTTAATGGCCAGGAGAACATATCTAGGTGTAATTTGGGAATGGAAATCTTGGTTATTTAGGAAATACGAGCAGAGAACTTGTTCTTGTTTGCTTGTAAAAATTGTTTAAGGGTATTGTTTAGAGATTGTTTAACGATATCTACTTAGCCCTCTCTAGTGAGAGGGCTTTTTTTTTTTTTGAGATGCAGCATTTTTTTTTAATTTATTTTTTAACCAAGAACATGTATTGGTACATTGTACATATATTGATCGCATTTATCATGTTTGTTTTGTACCTGTACATGGTGTCTCTTGGTTCTCCCCCATCTTCCCCTCCCTTCTGTTCCCTCCATCCCTATTTACAGCAGGTTTATTTACAATTCTCCATGATTTCCCTTTCCCCTTTCTTCCTGTTTTTTCCCTTCCTGCTTTTCCCCCTTCCCTCTTTCTAGTACTCCTCTCCTTTGTATATTATCTTCCTTTTATATAATATCCCTTACACTACCTTGTCCTTATTTACAGTTATGTTTTCTCATATCAGAGAAACAATTCTATGTGTGCTCATGAGTGTCTGATTTATTTCACTTAATAGTATGTTCTCAAGGAACATCCATTTACATACAAATGACTCTAGTTTATCCTTCTTTATGGCAGTGTAGTACTCCATTGTGTAGAAAAACCACATCTTCTTTAGCCATTCATTGGTCTTTGGGCATTTGGGTTGTTTCCAAGATCTAACTATTACAAACTGCGCTGCTATAAACATGGTTGTGCATATATCTCTGTGGTATGACGATTTTAACTCTTCTGGAACAATCCCCAGTAGGGGGATAGCTGGATCAAATGGAACCTCTAGTTCTAGTTTTTTGAGGGCTTTGAACTTAAAATTATTACAATAAAATTAAAATAAGAGCTATGGTTTGAGTGTGTGCACTGAAATCTGTTCCCCATTGTGAGATATTAAAAGGTTGAGAACTTAATTCTACTGTGGTGAAATTAAGAGTTGGGTCCTTTGGGAGGTGATTAGGATTAACTCAGGTGATAAGAGAGCTGCTCCCATGATCGGATCCCTGCTAGCTTTGTAGGAAGAAGGAGAAAGACCAGCAGAGACACACGCTTGCATGTTCCCTGTGTCTTGCCATGTGATGCCCTACCCCATACCACCCTGGGACTCTTCCAGCAAAAGGGTCATCATGAGATGAGGGCCCTAAATCTTCAACCTCTAGAATAGAAGGATGAAATAAACCCCATATTTTTGGAACTCACCCAGTCTGTTGTATACTGTTATTGACAACAGAAAATGTACAAAAGCAACAGGCTAGTTAGAATTCACTAAGGACTTTCACCTTAGACATTCAAATTGAAACAATTTTAAAGCAATTTTAATGTAGATCGGGAATGTGTAAAAGGCCAAGAAACTGCAGGCTGAAATCTTAATGTGACTATATCTGCATGCAAAATATTTTTAACTGTGGCTTTCAAAGCAAAGTTGTTAATACTGGAGGATCATGTTGGATCAGCGGGGATCCCTTGCAGAGGAATCAGGGAAGGCCAGAGCAGCAGAGACTGATGGTAGCCAGGGTCTGAATCACCCGGAGTGGTGTCAGCTGATGCACCCAAATACATTAGAACTGTTTCCTCTGTTTCAGGAAGTCACTTCTAGGAGCTTGTGGGAAATCACTCACACTCTGGGATCTTCCCTTCTCTGTTGACATTTTTAATGGATAAAATCCAAGTACAGATATAGTGAGCATCAGAAAAATCCATGATAAAATTAATCTAGAGTGCAGACAGTAAGAACTGTCTGTGAGTATAATTGAGATAGGAGGAATAACAATATAAGTAATATATATTTAATATTTACTGTGCTGCAGAAAGTATGCTGAAATGTCATTTAATTTAATCCTCGCAATCACCACTGGGGTAGGTATTAATGGCCCAATTTTATTGACTGAGGGAACTGAGACTGGGAGAAAAGCAGCATGCTCAGGTATGTGGGTATCCCTCCCACTCTACCCTGCAATTCTGCTAGAAGGTGTCTAACTAGAAGAGAGTAAATGGCCTGAGGAAATTTCTAGAGGAAAGTAGGGAATTTGTATGATGATGATCACACTTCGTGTGCTGCTGGAAACTGAAGTTTAGCTTCTAGGGTATAGAAATTCCTACGGCTGTCATTGTCTTGGGGTCCCAAATCTTAGAGCGGAAGCATCTTGATTCTAGAAGTCATTTGGTTTATTCAGACCTGCCCATGCCCCAAGGACTGTGCACTCTCTTGATATGCATTATTGCTTTTAGCCTCACTAGTAAGATAGGTATTCTCTCCATTTTACAGTTGATAAAACAGTTTCAGAATATTTAGGTCATTTTCACAAAGTCTTAAACGTATGAAGCAGTGGAGAATACGAACTGAGGGTTGCCTGAGTTTGAGGTTCTTTGTTCAGGGCCAGAGAACCATTTTTATCTGAGGCTGCTCAGTGGGAACACCTAAAACTTAAAAAGGCCAGATCCCTCCACAGATGAATCCAATTAGAATAGCAAGGTGAGAAAGGACTTGGACCTCAGTACTTCTGAAGGTTCCTTAGCAGATTCTTATACGTGGTCAAGACTGAGAACTATTGCCATATGCTGTCAGCATCCACCTTGCTGAACATGAACATCGCTCTGAAAAAGAGTACTGTAGCTGGATGATTAGCTTCTTTTAGCTCCTACGATGGAACTAATCCTTCTGCACAGGTAAATGATATTTGATCATTGGTACAGGCTGTTGAAGTATTCAAGAATTTGAATAGGCAAGAGTTTTTCTGATGTGGGGTAAATATAGAGAAGAAAGTCAGAAGACATACTGAATGCCCATTCATTCTGATGGCTGCTTCATCTCTCTAGTGGATATAGAAATGGAATTAGTAGTCTTTGAATTCAGGGCTCATATCCCGATGATACCAGAGTACCCAGCTCTCACATTTTGCTTACAGAGTCTTAAGGGATGGGAAAGAAAATTTTCTGTTGTCCTGACCATTTGGATCAATAGAGCCCTATTAATGTCAGTAGACACAGGTAATTATCATTGTAGTTTCGAGCACCAGTCTTTGTGCAAGCTGATGGGCTATATGATATGGTGTGACGTGGGGTGGTAAAGACTGTTCTACACTTAGGGCACTCTCAGAAGCATGGAACAAAGTGTCCTGTGAGTAAGTATTTTTCCAACGTTTGTAAAAATATATGATGGCAAAGATCCCAATGTACATAGTATTCTTCTAGTTCTTCCTCCATACCCCTAATCCTGTTCCCAAATTCTAGACATATAGCAAATGGAGTGGAATACCATTATGGGACAAATCTATCCGAAAAGGAAAAGATTCAGTTGTGTTTTCAGAGATAAGTACCACATGTCACATCAAGGTACAATGTATGAAAAATGTACCTAAGGATGTGAAATCTACTTCAGATTGGGGAGTATCCATAAGAATATATGGTCCATGAATTTAGGGGATCAGTATTTTGTGATATTTTAAGTGAGTGTACTCGAACTGTGGGGATGGGTTTGGTGGTAGTAGAATTTTTGATTCAGATGATATGTATTTTCTGGGAATTAACTATGAATAAAATTAGAAGAGATAATAACACTCTATATTTGCATACTAATTCGATGAAAGATAACTAGATATATCCAGGTATCTGCCATCCAATTATTCCATCCGGCTGTATCCCTGGAAGACATTACTAGTTGACCACTGCACTTTTCCTCCTTCCTGGCTAAACCCAGACACTGGGACCCAGGCTGGAACCAGCAATAGATTAGGTTTGGTTCAAAGAATAAAACCTATTTTCCAAACCTATTATAGAGACTTAGAGGTTACAAATGATACTCCTGTCCAGTATCTTGTTAATGTTGCTCTTTGTGGAGCTAAAAGCCTTACAGTGTACAAAGTTGTGGTAATTATATAGAACACGGCAGAATTCCTCATATTCATTTTGAATATTTGATACACATTAAGATAGTATTTAAAAATATGTTTCAATGTTCCTAAATCCAGTAGGGGGAGTATCTTGCTTTCTGAGACCCTATTTTTTAAATACCTGCTTAGTTTCACGTACTGATGGTCTATTTTATAGTCTCCCAGAATTGGAGGAGCCAGTTTGGAAAAATCAGGTTGAAATGTTACAATCCAAGTCTAAAAAATTAGAGCCCGATACTCTCTCACAAGTCATGACAAACTTTCTGTGGGCTGTCTCACTCTTTTTCATGGGTTGACACCAAAACTACACAGAACCCTGATGACATGGGCTGCAAGCATTTTTCTGCTAAAAACCTAGTCTTTAGAATTGAGTATACAATTATGATCAGATTTTCTCTTGAGTCTTGTAGGTCACGCGATCCAGAAGAGCTGTGTACTGCTTAGGTTTCATCTTAGGTAATTATATCCAAATTTCAAAATTCCACCTTAGTTTATATAGTTCTGTTTCTCTTCTTGCCCCCATTAAAGTTGTGTTGGGAAAGGATGATAGTGGCATTCCTGATAAGAACAGGCTCTTTTCCCGGCATGTGAGGTAAAGTTCTTCTGCTAAATGGCATTGTACTGCTCAGATTAGTGCACAGGTAATGGCATGCTTTTAATATAAGGAATGCTATTTTCTTTGTTGCCCTCAAACTTGTATCTTAATATCAAGAATTGGCAGTGAATGATCCCTGGGCTCTTTGGGTAGATCTCTAATGCTAAAAGTGGATTTTACATTTTTAAATCATTGTAAACAACAACAACAACAAAACATAACACACACATACACATAAACAAAATGAAAACTTGGAAAACTATATACATCAAAGAATATATTTGCATTTTAAAGCTTTAGATATTTACTATTGGACCTTTGCAGAGTAAGTTTGCTGTCTCCTGCTTTAACATGGTCATAGTAATAGGAATAGTGTAAGTAGTACCCACTTATGTAGTATTTACTATATACTGTTTTAAACATTCTTCATGTTTTAAATTAGTTAATCTTGACAGAGACTCTGAGTTAGGCAGCCTTTAAGATGATCCCTAATCTTCTGGCACTCATGTTTTTGTGTCATCTCTACCCCTTAAATTTAGTAGGCTCTATTTAGTGACTCTGTTCTAATGAATTGTGATTTCCTTCTAAGAGACTATGGCATTAGATATTATGCATACACACACACACACACACACACACACACAGACGACATGTTTGTGGAATGTCACCAAGATTAGATTATGAAAGACTGGATTTCTTCTTGAGTACACATTTGTTCTGCCTTTGACTTGTTATGGGAGAAGCCAGCTGCCCTTTAGAAATGCTCGTGTAGTAAGGGACCAAAGTCTGCAGTGTAACCCTACGTGTGAGTCAGGAAGCAAGTTCTCTGCTGTCTCCCCTCAGCTGGGTCTTCAGATGAGACTGCTGTGAACTTTACGCAAACTCACGAAAGACCTGGTATGCTGCTTACTTTGTTTTTGCTGAGACAAAATGCCAGCAATTTAAAGGAGAAGAGATTTATTTTAGTTCACAGTTTCAGAAGTTTCATTGGCTGGCTCAGTGGCAAAATGTCATGGTAGAGGAAAGCTGTGCACAGCACGTTGGCCAGGAAAGCAGAGAGAGGGAAGAAGAAGGGAGGAGCTAGGGATGAGAACACACATTTTCAGGTCACCCCTCCCGTGACCTTCCTCCTCCCACCAGGCCCACCTCCTGAGAGCACACTGGTAAACCATGAACTCGTCAAAGGACAAATCACTGATACCGAAGTGCAGTGCTCCCACGATCCGATCACCTTTCAAAGCCTGCCCCTGAATGCGCGAGCTATTTGGCCAACATTTTAGACCTGAATCCTAACACCTGGAGCCAAAAGTCCCCAGCTACATTACATCTAGATCCTTGATTCACAGGAACCAGGAAAGTAATGTTTTAAGCCATAAAGTTTTGGGAGGAATTGTTAGATATGAACAGATAAATACAGATTTTTGGTTCCTGGAAATGGATATATTGCCAATAATAAATAAATAAAATGTGGGACTGGCTTTGGAACCAAGCGGTGGGCAGAGAGTAGAAGGGCTATAGAACTTTTACGGGAGTGTCGGTGAAAGCTCAAAGTACCTCGAACACGTTTTCATATCATTTTGTACACTGAAGATGCTGAGGATGATAAATTGCAGGAAAGCAAATACTGTTGGACGTGAGAGGAGCGGTTCCTTGTTCATGTAGTGGTAGCAAGTTTAACAACATTGTGGCCTGTAGTTATATAGAAAGTAGAAAATGTGCCTGGAGCACTGGGTGATTTCTGAGAAAAGTTTTGAAGATTCTGCCTGGTATCTTCTTTCTGAGAATAATAAAATGTGAAAGTAGAGAGGTAAATTGGAAGAAAGATTCAAACAAAAAAGAGTCAGGAATTGATTGTGCTGAAAATTCTTAGCCTCTATAAATGCAAATGGTGCTAAAGCTAAGAAATGGTTCTCAGGATGAATCAGATTCAGAACACTGTCATCAAGATAGTGCAAGGCCGAAGCTGAGGCTGTGACTGTAAAGCTTGGTTAAAATCTCAGAAAGATCAAAGGTAGCACGTACACAAGAGTACAGCTGGCAGGTTCTCTCAGTCACACGATAGAGTCTCTAGGAAACTCGAGACTGGTCTCAGCCATGTCGGCAGGAGCCCAAGGTAGAAAAGGACTTTCCTGGAAGACATTGGTAGGTGCAGCTTTTATTGAATGAAAATGAATACATATAGATTCATGGGAGACCCGCTGAAGTCTTACAGCAGTTATATACACAGACATTGAACTTGGACTTAAGGGACCAGCGATAGCACAGACTGAAGGGAGCTCTGGTACCTCAAAATTCTACTGACAGGAAGATGCCTCAGAAAGTTGTTCAGCTACAAATCCATGCTGTCTTTCAGTAATGGAGAAGAAGAAGAATGGGGGTTGGGCAGACAACAATGACTAGTGGGTAGGGCTCAAATTCTCCAGGGCATAGCTGAGAGCTGGGGACAATTATTCTCTGGTCTTGAGACCTAACCAGGGTGCCTTTAGCACATGCTTTAGATTTTACATAGTATCCTTTAAGACCAGTGATACCCTTGTGCCTCCCTTCCACTCCCATTTGAACAGGAATGTGCACCATGGGCATTCTATGTGTTTCAGCACTGTAATTTGCCTGTGTGTGAAGAGAAATTTTCTCTTTAGTCTCATTAATTTAGAATCTGCGCTTGAGGAACTGTGCTCAGGAGCCACGTCTAAGGTGAATCATATGCACCTGGACTTGATTTACGTAACAAGAGTCTGATCTTGGGCTGATGATGTCACTGTGTGAAACTTTTAGGGCTTTTGGAGTGGGTGGGGTAGTTTCTATGTGGAAGTGATGTAAATCTTGGGGTGGGACTGAGGTCAGAACCAGGACCTTACTAGGCAGTTTCTAAGATTATCTCCATCTACGGGCATTTGTTCTCTTAAGAATGAACAGGATTTAGTGGTTCATTTTTAACAAAAGTGTTGCATAAGTGATAGGTTATTACTTCTAATCTTAGGTTATAAAAAAGATTGTGGCTTTTATCCTGAGTTCTCTGCTTTTATTCTCTTTTGGCTCATTTGCTCTGGGGTAAGCCAACCATTGTGAGAAAAGTCTAGACAGAGGGAACATAGCCTGTCAGCAGCCATGTGAAGGAGCCTGGAAGCAAATACCCTGCTCTGCCAGTCGAGCATTCAAATGTAAACCACTGCAACCACTGTGGAAATCAATATGGAGAGTCCTCAAGAAACTAAAAGTAGAAATTCCATTTGACCCAACTATTCCCCTTCTAGGTATCTTCCTGAAGGAGTTACAAACATTATCTTACTGTGATACATGCATACCCATGATTACAGCAGCACAACTTGTAATAGTTAAATCTTGGAAGTGGCCGATATGTCCATCAACAGATGAATGGATAAAGCAAATACCATATTTATATACAGTGGAATACTACTCTCCCAGAAAGAAGAATACATTTGAGTCATTCATAGGATAATGGATGTACCTTGAGGCAATAATGTAAAGTGAAGTAAATCAGACACACAGCCTTTATATTGTATGGGTTCTTTAATATGAGAAATCCTAAAATACTTTAAAGAGCAAAATAAAAGATAGTAGGAAACAGGGAGATGAATTGTTTGCAAGAGGGAAAGAGAGGGAGGGGGAGAAATGGTGAGGGGAAGGGGAAATAAAAAGAATTAAGATGTGTTATGTACATGTACCAACTCCCCGTGAAGAATGTAATCATTATGTAATGTAAACATGTAGGAATAAAAATTTAAAACAAAATTTTAAAACCTTCAGATGTGACTACAGTCCAGGACAATAGCCTGAGGGCAGAGAGACCTTAAGTTAGAGACTCAGCTAAGCTACACTTGGAATGCTGATCTACAGAAACTGTGTGAGAAAGTAATTGCATAGTTTCTTATGTTGCTACATAAATATCAAATTGATATGATTATTATCCACATTTGATGGAAGAAAAAATTGAGTTATAGAAACCTACCCAGTGCCATGCAACTAATGAGGGTTGGAGGCTAGATTAGAACCCAGGAAAACTGGCTCCAATGTTTGTACTTTGAATCTTAAACATTATAGGGACTAAAGTAAATGAGATATCCCATCTGTTGGAAGAATAGGGTGCAGACACATCAATTGTTTCTCTCTCTGTGTATGTGTGTGTGTGTGTGTGTGTGTGTGTGCATGTATATTTGAGCACACACATGCACTGATGTATGCATTATGAGCATTATTAAATAGAAATGATGCCTTTCAGGAACTTACCTTGTTTCTAAGTGGTGCTGGGTACATAACTCATCATTTTAATAGCCCCTTATTTTTTTTTTTAACGATACTTAACTGAAAGACCACTCTAGCACTCTGCTGCAAACTCTGCAAACTGGGAATTCCTAGAAGAGACTTTGGCCTCAGGCTTTCAAAATTTAGGAAGACTATATGGTAGTAAATAATATTAAAACAATTGAATAGGCCCTATAGCTCTGTTTCCCCTCTACCTCGTAAGTGATATTTATGACAATGTATACATTATGAGAAACATGTAGTTTTCAAAATACCAACTCAAGTAACTTTTTGGTACACACAAAGGATAATTGTTGTGAAATTGTGGTTTTTATAAAAAAGAAGGTAACAACATGAATCACTTTTGTGTTTTGACTAATATTTTAAAAATTAATAAATTTTATTTTTGGAGCAATTTCACATTTACAGAAAAATGGAATGCAAGGTACAGATATTTCCTGTGTACTGTGGCCCCAACACATGTAGCGCCTACATGTAAAACCTTGTGAAAATACGATGGGATCACTAAGCTCTCCCTGAGAAATCTCCAGCTGTCCCATTACATGTGAGTAATATAGTCAGCTCATCAGGTATTTATATGGTAGGGACACGTGGATATACTTGGTTTCAAGGCTACCATAAACAGCTAAGTGATAACTCAACATAAAGAATTTGATGAGCCTCACTATTTTTCTTTGTTCATATTGTTCATTTCCCTTTTTGTACAAGAAGCTACCATACGATCAAGATTTTGTAGACACAGCTCAAATAGGTATGCAGCTTCCATTTACTTGCGTTCTCTTCTTGTAAGGGGGCTGGAGTAAGGGTGGGGTGATCCCTGAATGGGGAATAAGTGGGTATATGGATTCCAGCTAGAAGAGGCTGTTCCCCACCAGGCTTCTGATGAATGAAGACACTTGTCAGAAGACACTTGAACTTTGAATCTTAAACATTATAGGGACTAAAGTAAATGAGCTATCCCATCTCTTGTCAGTGTCTTCATTCTCCATATTTTCATGGGTTCCTCAGAGTAAGTGTTGGTATAAGGGGATATCTTGAAATACTTATCTATACTGTGGGTGCCAGTGAACATCGGTTTTGTTTGTTCTTTGATCAGCTACTGGTAAAAGAGTGAGAGAAGAATTAATAATTGAAGCTTATTTTTTTAAAGTCAGGGCTATATGAAACAGAAAGAGGCAGATGTCTAGCTGGGGGTGTGCCTCTGTGGCCTTAGATTCCATGCCTAGCACTGCATGCATTCAAAATTGGACACTAAGACGCAGATGTCCCTGCATAGTTCTAGCGCCATTCAGAGGGTGGCCTGTACATTGCATATGTCAATATTACCTGAAACCTTATTAAAAATACAGATTCTTTGGCTCTATCTCTAGATGGAGTGAATCAATCTTTCTGAGGCTGGGCCCCAGAATTTGTATTTTAATGGAGGTTTTTATACACACTGTGATTTGAGAAGCACTTGTGGGCCTGGACTGTAAGTTTGATTAACTTTGTCATAAGTTTCTGAAATATACAATTTTAGCACTTTTGGAAAGAGTTGCTTTGTTCACACAAAGAATTTTTCTCTTCACACCTCATTTTTTTCTCCTGTGAAGTAGTGATATTTGAAATGTGGTTTGTAAAATATCACTTAAAAAGGGAAACTCCTTAGTGGAACAGATCGATGCTTATATATTGTCTCCCATGAAGTCTCATATTTTTTGGCTGTCTGAAGATTAATTTGTCTTTTGTTTGAAAAACACTGTTAACATTACTAATTGAAACAGCCTCAGAATTTAAATTTGTGGTTGGAACTGAAATATCTATCCTTAAATCTCCTCTTTTCAAAACAAGTCATCTTGAAGGCGCCATGGAAAAAGCGTAACGTTTTGTGTCATTAGAAAACAATTATTAGCAAGGTCTAATAACTGTTTATTATAGATAAAAAGTTATTTATTTGTATAGCTTCTCAGATGATGCTATTTCAAAGAAGATGGCTATCTCCTTATCTATCTGAGGGTCTTCTCATTAATTGTCAGTTGAAGTGCGCCAGGAAATTATTCTGCCATTTTTATGCTATTTTAAGCTTATTGCAGATGTAGAGCCTCATGTTAAGACTGGAACACTTTTAATCTTTTCTGTCTCCTAGAACAAGAAGATAATAAACACTTCTGACAAACTGTAATCAGGAACTGGCTTGGTCTTAATGAACAGGTCAGAGGTGGCCATCAGGGATGTTTCTGAAGAATGTTCCTAAGGAAGGCTTATTGGCTTAGAACTTCAGCCCCATGAGAGAGGTGATAAAAGATACAGGGCCTTTAGAATTTTCAGTACTTATTTTTCTTTCCTTTTGGTCTCCTAATACTTATTAGGTCTGGGACATGTTGAAACTGTGCCCCCTACAGTCATCCACCCTGGAGAACTAGACTTGGTGCAAAATGTTCTTGCTGTCCCATGGGAAAGGCATCAACTAGGAGGAAAGATTCTGAAGTCAGATTTCGCGACTCTCTCTACCTAGCCTTGACCTTTGAGGAAGTCATAGGTATTCAAATAACTGCCCTGGGATGCAGCACTTATGTCTTATCAGGAGGCGGAAGCTGTTGTCCTGTATTTGCTCCTTTTCTTCAGGTTACTGCTGGCCTGTTCTGTGAGGGCGGATACCTCATGCCATCGTTGCCTTCTGCAACTACCACATCCTTTCTCCTGGCTAACTAAGGAAACAGGGTGGGCAGTCATAAATCCTGCAGTATTTATTGCCCCTGTTCCCAACTTACTTCATGCTGCAGCATAAATAGATTGTTTCTTCTTGTTTTTTAGTTGAAGAAGTGTGTTTGTGTGATTAGAGCCAAACACATGTTGAACCTGCTTTCTATGTATGCAATATGAGGTTAGTGAATGTTAACCTTATTACATGGAAATGCTTATTTACTAAGCGATGCCTTAAAGCAAAGCAATTTTTTAAAAATTAACAGATTTTCCAACAAAAATAGACGCAGAATTACAATTTGTATATGAGCGGAACTATTCTTTCTCTTTGTGAACATGGACTGGAGTTCAGTCTTCTCTATTAATTTTCACTGTGAAAATATTATTTAGCACCTACACCTACCGTTTGACTGTTTGGGCTCTGAGGCCAGCACTGCGTGATTTGATCCCTGCCCTCTTGAGATAAGTAGAACTGATCAAGGTCCTAGCCTCCCTTTCCAGCCTCCTTTTCTTTCTCTTCACTTCCTGGGTTCTTATCCTCATTTCCTTCTGTTTTTCTCTTACTTTGTTTTTAAACGTTTTCCTTGTGACTTAGTTATTCAATGATATGACTGGTTTGAACATTGCCATAAAGTGTCTGTTTTCTAAAACTATTTCCAAAATATTGCTGGATTTCTAGTTCAGGAAAATTTAATTTCTCTGTGTGTGTGTGTGTGTGTGTGTATAAAATATGTATATGTTGTTTAAGACAAAGGCTCTAAAATTGCAGACTGGATTAGAATCGGTTGGAGGGATGGCTGAAACAGATTGCTGAATCCCACTCGTGAAATTTCGGATTTAGTTGGTCGGGGGTGACGTCAAGGAATTGCATTTCTAGTGACTTCCCTGATGATGCTGGTGCTGCTGGTCTGGAGACCACTCTGGAAGCCACTGCCCTCGGGCATCATTTTAGGGGCTGTTTGTTAGCACAACTGTCTTTGTGGAATAATTAAAGGAAAAAAAAAACCAACCTGTGGTAGGGTGTTTTCTGGGGATGAACCACCAGATAGGGTTAAGAACCCCCAGACCAACCACTTTCTCCAAACTGCTTTTCATCTCCAGGACAGCCTATATCTGTCTCGTTAACACTTAAACATGCTTTCCTGTTGACGGAACCAGGGTGGCTGTTGGGTTGGGAAATTTTCACTGGGTGGGAATGGAGGGGTACTATACATACTATCTTCCCAGAGTTCTCCTGTCCATATAGATTGTGGCCCTCTGTGCATAATCCAAGTGAGGGTATTCAGGTACTTTTTCTTTTTCTTTGTGTAAAAATTCCAAGTAGATACTCTTATGTCTCTTCAAGACTATTGTAATGACTTTCAGAGAAAGTAAACTTGGAATTTGCTGAGTGATTGGGACAAAATATAGTAATGTAGAGACTTCAGCAGAAAATAGTTTGAAAAAATTTAATCGCTAAAGAATTTCAGCTTATTATATTGTCATATTCAGAAAAAAAGAAAATATTTACTTTTCATGCTGAGATATTCAATTAAATGCCCTTTCCTTTGTCTTTATTCAAATGTTTTCCCATCTCCTTTTCTTTTCTTCTGTTGTAAGTGGTCATTTTGTTTCTGGTTACATCTTAAACTGATCAGATACTTTTGGTTGCTTAATTTACAACTAGTAAAAATGGATCGATAGTGTCATTTGTCTTGGTAATCATACATGTTTTACAATTTGTTTGGCCATCAAAACAAGTAATCTTTTAAAAACTAACATAAAGGAATAAAAATGTTTTATACAGCTGTACTAAATTTATTGTGTACAATTTATTGTGTACAATAAATTATTCCTGACTCTATATAGCCTGTGATAAATAGGTCTCTTGTCTCTCTGTTCTTTGTTTAATTTCCCTACAGGGGACAATCACTAAATGCTTTCCAAAATTAGTGAATAATATTCTTTCAAGTTGAATTAGTTGTACTCCTCTCATGAGCTGAGCCATGTTTTGATAGCAAGGTGAATTTTTATGGCACCATTTTAAACCAATCACTTCAACATTCTCACTACAAAGAAATGATAAGTATGTGAAGTAATGGATCTGTTAATTAGCTTGATTTCATCATTTGACAGTATATAACTAGATCAAAATGTCATGTAATATGGCATAAGTACATGCCCTTTTTTAATTGACAATAAAATAATCACTCTATGAACCTTATATAATACTATAAATCTAGTATTTGCATATCGTTTCTACTTCTTTCCACTGTGTAAGCTTCTGTAGCTGTCCAAAGTCTGCTTCAAGTAGAGATACTGGTCTATGAAAGAAAAAAGGTGCGGGGCAGTTAAGGAAGGTCCAGTCTGTTTTCTGGATGTAAAATTAGAAGTATGACTCTCATAGCAACCATCCTCTGAAACAGAAATGGAAACAATCTCTAAACATGGTGTTCCAGTTTTGAGCTTTGAGACAACCGAGTTTCAAATTCAGTCCACAATTAACTTTGCTCTCACTATCCACCCACGCTGGTTCTATTTTTATATTTGTGCTGTAAAAAGCATCTACTGTTTGCTCTCTTGAGTATATCCCTTAGCCTGTGCCCTTTTAAGAGCGGAGGACCTCTTTTATATATTTCTGCATCCCCCATATTACCCACCAGCATAGGTGTTCATGAGGTTTCATTGATTATTTTCTTCTTTTTACATCTACGTGAACCATCATAAAATCCTCCTGTCCTACTGTGTTCTCATTTCTGGTGTTTTCTGTCCCTCTTCCCTCAGAGCAAAAGGGAGGAATGAAAGTCAGAGCTCTTACTTGCAGAAGCTGGTTATCTCCAGTGTCTCTCTCTCTCTCTCTCTCTCTCTCTCCCCCCCTTCAGTTGTGTCCTTGTGACCCATTTTCTGCAAACAGAGAATATAACCTCCAATTACCCATTACCTGTCCACTTTCTTCCTGGCTCTCTTCTAGCTCCACTGCAATTATTCTCTTTAGGCCTTATTCTTATTTCCTAACACTCACAATAGACCCATTAAGTCACATTCTTTCTTCAAACTCTCTTCTTTTTAGGTTCTTTAAGGCTCATCTTGCTTCTACTCCTTTCTCTGTGGATGGCTCAGTGTCTGATTTTGTTGCCTCTTTTTTCTATTGTTTCAATGTGGATATTCTCCAAGCTTCTGCCTCTTAGCCATTTCTCTTATTACCATTCTGTCTGTCTTGTGTTCATTTAATTTGCTCCTGTGACTGAGTTTTCATGCAAATAACTCTCACCTCTTTATCTTAACCCCACAATATTCCACCATGCTCCTGTTTCGTATTTCTCTCTGACTCCTAGAAACACCTACTGGACTTGTCGCTGGGATCTTAATGTAATCATATATAAACTAAACTCACCCTTTCTTTCTTCTTCTCCTAAAGTGGTTTTTCTTCTTGATAGCTTTATATTTGTGAAGAAAACTGCCTTATTTGTAGTGACCATTGTACCAAACTTCAGCACCATCTTAAACAGTTTTTTCTCTCTCTTTATCCAAATCTTCAAATCCTATAATGTCTTCTCTCTCGTTCATGCCTTCATTTTATTTCTACTCTCTCTACTGCTTATTCTTTATTAACTCATATTTGAATTATAAATATCAGGACTGTATAAGTAGTTTTGTTTCTATTTTTCTCTCTTTTCTACCTGTTTGGGACATGATGAAAACTTCTCATAGTTTTAGATTTGTAAAATCACACAAAAGTTGTGTTTTCCACTGCTCTCAAAATGTCAGTGTTTCCTCACATTGTAGCAAATAAAATTCAAACTTCTTGGTCTAGTAATCACAATGCTGTAGTCTTCACTGTGTGTCCTATGATATCTAGTGCATATCCTGTATTGTGATTCAATTATTATATTATTAAACAAAACCTACACAAGAGGAGGGCTTTAAAATTCCCAAAGCAGTTTCTCCACTTCCAAGTTTCTCAGCTTAGAGAGGCACTTTATAGGGCCCAATAGATGAATGTCTTTTAAGCATATTAATGCTGCATTCTTCTTGCTCATCCAGAATTTGTTCAGGAGAGGAAAAGCTATGTGCTTCAACTGAACTTGGGACTATTCTTTCCTTGGATAGATTTCATGGGAACCAAAGGCCTTAGAAATAGATCACATTTTAGCTATATAGTGATCAAATTAAAGGCAAATGCCACCATATATTCTTTTTTTTTTCTTAGAAACAAGATTTTCCCAATTTAGCTGCCTTGAAGCTTGAAATTTCATGAATAAAAACTGATTTAATGTATTGTTTATCCCTTAGCAACCAAAGGGAGAAGCAGAAAGGCAGACCATGCATCCTGTGCCACAGGGATTGCAGTGGTGGAGAGGAGATAGTGGTAGATAGAAGAGCGTCAGTTATCCTGGGCACACAGTCCACTTACTTTACCTGTAGTGCTTTAATCTCAAATTGTTTGTGTGTTTCACTCCTTCACTGACTTGTAGTGGCTGTTTCAATGTCTCATTCTCGAAAAGGACTACTTTGGTCATCTCACTTAAAATTGCAATCACCTTACTTTGAATACTCCTAGCCTCCTTTTCCTGCCCTATGTTTTACTCTCTCCCAATAATACTACTCACCTCCTAACATTCTTTGTAGTTTATTTGTTTATTATGGTCATGGTTTCCACCAATATTCAGCTCTATAAGAGTAAGTGTCAGTGAATGTTTTATTATAATGATATACTGAGAATGTTATCTGAAAGTGCTTTAGTATTTGGAATTGATAGGTGTTCAGTAATTGTATTTGATTTAAGGAACAAATTATTCAATAAGTAACTTTCGTCCTGCCTGGTACATGCTAAGAACTATGCTAGGAAAGGAATCTATAGTACAAAAAACAAATAACTATTTCTTCCCTTCGCTTAGTTTACAATCTAGCCAAACAAAACAAGACACCAAATTTACAATGAGTGTTTTGCTCTAAGAACATTGAACTACACAAGGGACAGTATTTTAGAGATCAGTGAACAATTCCCTGAATAAATGATAACCAAGCTGAGATCTGGGGATGGTTAGGATGAGCTGGCCAAGTAACAAGTGACAGAAGAGAGAGAAGGTCTTGTCCAGGCCCAGTTCAAGGAGCTGCACAAGGTCCAGTGGGTAGGTAGCAGAAAGCAGAAGGAAGACTGGTGAGAGAGGGAGGCAGAGAAGGAGCTGGACAGGCCTTTTTAAGTCCTTCTGTGGAGTTTTCACCTTTTCTAAAGATCGATGGACTCTCAGTCTACTTTCCATGTTCCCGTGTAAAAAAGTGCATTTCAGAGTGTGGACATCTTCCAGCTCGCTCTGCTCTTCAGTGGACTAGAAAAATACTTTGTAAAGAAACATGCTGTCAGTCAAAGTAATTCTAGGTGTAATATCACATTCATATTTTTAGTATTTGTGGTTGTGGAACAGTCACAATTCTGACCCTGGTACGTTTGGTTTGGCATTAGACAATAGCTAATTGTTTAAGTAGTATTTAGACTTTGGTTAAAACAGCATATCACATTTTAGCATCAATCTCTGGAGTAATCAGATCTGTGATTACTGGGGAAGCAAAGACAATAGTTTAAGGATATATCAAATATCTTTTTTGGTAAGAACCTACAGCGACATGGGTCTTCTAATTAATTATGTGTTAAGATCCTCCTACTCTTGTACATAGGACAAAGCTCAGACCACATTATTGAGGTGAGTAGAGGTTTGCTTAAAACTTTTTCTTAATGTTCTCCTTCTTCTTCTCTTCTTTTAGGGCCGCCCCGGTAGACATATTAGTGTCCTCCTTTTGGGTTCCCTTTCAGGAGGTAGGTGGACAGCCTGCCTGCTCCTTTTCATGGCATTACTGGATGTGTACTTAATAAATATACTACTGAGAACCTCAGAACTCACCTCTGTCCCCTCCCTCCTGTCTCTTTTGCATCTTTCTAGGTCATTGGTTATTTAATTTCTAGTAATGCTAATTTATTATCTATGACTCCTACACCTTTCAAAACATTTGCATTTTACATGATGAAAAACATTAAATCAATTTCAGGCTTTGAGGCAGCTAAGTTAGGAAAGGTGTTTCTAAGCTGTTGCCTTGTTTCTAAAGAAAAAAATAAGAATACAAAGTAGCACTTGTAGCCTCTTTAATTTGATCCTTATTTAGTTAAAATTTGATCTATTTTTAAGGCCTTTTGTTTTCCATGGACCCTATCTTGATGATAAAATGTCACAGATCTTTATGACCTGTGAGTGTTCGTGGCAGACTTATCTAACCTGCATGAAACTGCTTATCTTTGTCATGTAAAGCAAAAACATCGGTGTCACAGGAAGAAGGCAGAGATCTGGTTCACAGTTGTGACAGAAATTAACATGTTGCCTGAATTCTTCAAAGATTATTTTCTCACCTTTCCTAAAACACACCTTTCTGTACAGAGTGTTAAAAACATATTGAATGATTGTTAAACATTGTAGAGCTATGCAGTGTACAAGTTTAGGAGATATTATTTAAGTGCTTCCTTTTAGAATTCCAAAGATCTTATTTATATAAGACTTAGGTTGGCTGCTTTGAAAAATTGCCACCTATTGCAACTCAAATACTGATGTGCAAAATAAAGTTTAAAGGGCTTATATTTTATGTATTTAATCAGAACTCACAGTTATAACCTCTTACTTCACTGAGGTAAAATTGTTCCATGTAAGAGAAACATCCCCCCTCCAAATAGAATGTGCAGAAATAGCACCTGAAGATTTATTACAGAAATGGCACACAATTAAAATAGGCATGTTCCCCAGGAAAAATGTCCCAGCAAGCTTTAAAACCCTGACTCTACTTTTGGATTTGTCAGATCTGGTATACATACCAAGAATCTAAAATATGTTAGCATGATGCAATCTTTTATTTTAGTGATCATGATGATAGGAGAAATCAAAGGACACTGCGGAGAATGTTATTCAAAACCTGGCTCTACTTGAGACAGGATCCGTGGATGTCATCGACCTGGCCTAACCCACCTCCTGAGCTGCTCCCATCACGGCCGTCTATTGTGCCTGTCCATCACTGGACATGTCAGCCATGCCTTTGTCATCAGGCATACCATCTCCTCGCGTGGCTTGTTCCTGTGAGCTTGGGTTGTTCATTCCAAGGTGGCTATTAATGGGGCAGCAGCTTGGGAACATTTCAAAGTGGCATTTTTGGCAGTTGCTCTTCTCTGGGACTCAGGGGATCTTAGAATCGTTTGTTTTCCATACATTCCAAAACCCAAACCAAACCATTCCCACCAGCATTTCAGTTAATTAGGAAATCAAGAAGGCCCTAGTCTCCCTGAAAGATCAACTTGCAAAGGCTTTTTTCTTTTTTAAGTCTATATAAAAGTCTGGTTTCAAAAGCATTAGGCGTATTGGTAATCTTAGCAGTTTTCAACCTGATGGCAATTTGATATTTTACCTTCATCTGCACTTTCATGTCTGGTATTTTGTGTACACAGTTTGTTTCAAAGGGGGATACAGGGAGGATGGGGAATAGAGAAACTAGGTGGATGAATATCATGATATGAAAGAAAGAGACAGACAGACAGAGAGAGAAAGCACGAAGTTTTGGAGAGGATTGATTTGATAATGAACACAAAACATGTAACAATGAACTGCAGAATATGCATTCTCTCCACTGGAAGGAAATTATGGACCAATAGGTGTCTAAAATTTATTGATACATAACTTTGCATATAGCTGAAGGTCAGATGTATGACAGTAATTACCAGTGACATAGCTATGAAGATGTAGGTTAAGTCATATAATGAATAGATTACCTGCTATAAAACTAATGTAATTCTCATCATAAGTATACTAAAGCATTAGCCTCGTAGCTCAAACTAGATATTTATGGAAAAAAAAAAAAGGAAGCCCAGAATTTTAAGTATATAACAGCATGGAAGAAAACAAAACAAAAAAAAAGAAAACAAAACCCCAAACTAACACAAGCTGAGAAAGAATTTTACGGGGGAAAAGTGACAGCAAATGTTCTGGGCTATTATTTTAAGAATAAACTCTGCTACAATAGAAGTATATCTTGTGATATTAAGAGAAAATTGGATCATGTTTGGTGTATTTATTTTACAATACCATGAAGTAATTAAGATTTGAACACAAAAGTAATCTTTATCTTGTAAATGTTGTCTTGTGAACCATCACATTTGTAGACTAAAGCTGTATTATATTTTATACTCCTCAGTGACACTGACAGTATCTTTCTTTAGGTTATCTTTAAAATTAACTTCCCAAGGGGTTGGAGATTTAGTTCAGTGGTTAGAGTACTTACCTCCCAAGCACGAGGCCCTGAGTTTCATCCCTGGCACCAAAATAACAAAAAACAAAAAACTTCCAGAAAGAACCATAGTAAATCGAGAGTCTTCTAGTAAGCTTGGTGGGCTTGATAATTAGCATGAGTGTATTATTTATGGATTTTTGTTTTGTGAACTTTTCTTGTTATGGGATGGACTTTGTCTGTAGAACAAATTTTTCACAAGGTGCTTTTCTTTTCCTGATACTGTATGTTTACCAAACTGAGTGAGTTCACATGGTTATTGCAGAGAATTTAGAAAATTTACATGGGAAAACTAAAGCAATCCTGTGGAGACATGCACACATGAACATCCAGAAAAGAAACTATCTTGTTGCAATCTGTTTCTCATGCTGACTACCATGGAGCAAACTGTGATGTTAAAATTAAAATTTTAGTAGACCCATTTTTAACATCAATTTTATTCCTGAAATAGGTTAAAAATTGGTTAAGGAAGGTTGATTGTGAGGATTTTATATATTTGCCCAACTAATCAGGTATCTAAACTTGATGTGTGTCTCTTCTTTTTACATAGAAATTTTCAGTTTTCATTTTTAGGTTTATGTTACTATATATTGCTATGAAAAAACACATCTGTAAAGGATGGTGTTAGCATTTATCCTTCTTTTCCCAGGATAGTCCTGATTTATGTCTGTATCTTGCCATTTTATCTGGTTTAGCATTTAGCCAGTATTATTTTTAACTATCATCATTCACGTGATATTAAAAATGAGCCAGGTTAGGGTCTACGTGGTCTCATTCAGAGGTGTGAGAGCAGGTGCAATGAACAAACCTTTTTCATGCTTAAATCTGAAAGACAATTAGTGATAAATTGCCTCTTTTTTCCTAGCCCTTCCTAGTAGCAAGATGATTAACAAATTCCCCTCAATAACAGCAGACTGTCTTATAAAACACCTGCTTTTGGGGACCTGAGCAGAAGGGGAGAGCTAGGAGCTCTGGTCCTAAGTGGTGATGGAAGAAGTTCTTAATGCTAGTGTCCCTGCTGGCCACATGATTTGCCAGCTAGTTGGGTTATGGCCCATCATGGGAGATGCACAACGCCTTCAGGCCACTAGTGTACAGGGTTAGTGGGAATCACAGTGAATTATAGCTTAGGTACAATTAGTCTAATTTTAGATTAAGTATAGATGAAATACATGTGAAAAATAGAAGTTGAGAAATCCTGCCGTAGAGCATATAGAGTTTAACCTCAGTGTTCCTGCTATAGTGATTTTTGTCATTTTCTGTATCATATGAATCTCTACCTAAGTGTTTGTTTGGTCCACCCAGTCTTAACAGAGACAACCTGAATGGTTCATGGTAACAGCCATTATTCGGTCTGTGTTTCTTTCTGGAAGGCAAGGGAAATAAAATCTTTTATTTTGCTGGAGGTTAGACTTATTGAAGCCTGAAGCTGTATTTTCTCTTCAGTTGTCAGAAGAACGAGGTTCAGTTTGTCATTACTTGGTAAAGTAATCCAAAAACCTGAGGTTCAGTTTAAGTTATTATTTGTTATTTTGTGTTAATACTTTGAAAGATTTTAAAAGCAAACCTGTTTGACAACAATTGAGGTTTAAATGTTTTAAAGTATATTAATGAAATTCGCATTTCTCTAGTGGTCGATAAGCAATGGGAAATGCACAAAATACTTTTGTCCTTTACTGTTCAGTAGGAGGGCAGCAAGGACATGAGTAACCACATGAAAACCAAAGGTACAAATTTACTAAAGGAGCTTCTGGAGCTAGTGTAGACATTTGTAGTTCTGTTCAGAAGCCTGATGGCAAAGATGATTTAACACACCCAGCTGCAGAAAACGCTGTTCCATCACTCTGTGGAATCTGCCTCTCATTTCAAATAAATGCCTGTTTTCCTGAATTAATTTAGCTCATTTCTTTCAGTTTTTTCTTGTGTGAAAAGTGAAGCAAGAGCTATTAATGTGTTAGTTCTAATTGCAGAACAATTTGGTAAATATTTAGTACTAGTTATATGTCAGTGTTACTAGCTGCTTTAACTAGGAAAATCAATAAAATAAATTCCAAGAATATTTTGATTATTTTTATTACATCTAAGGAATAAAGGGAAAGGGTTAGAAATGAATTCTGTTAAAAATGAAACATTGGACGCTATTGTAAATACTCTCATACATTTCGTACAAATATTCAGACATAATGATAAGATTATTTGTTTTTGCCATAATACAATTACATGTGTTGGTGGAGGCCTGAATCATCAAAGAATGATATTACTATGGGTGTGGTGACACTGGCCTGTAATCCCAGCTACTCAGGAGAATTCAAAGTTTAAGGCTGGGGTGGGGGGAAAATTCACAAGACCCTATCTCAAGTAAAAATACAAGGGGCTGGGGTAGTAAATCAATATGCCCTGGATTTAATTCCCAGTACTAAAAAATAAAAATGAAATTAAGAAGTCTTTGGAGCAAAATTTATTTGGAATTGGTGATGGTGAGCATGTAATTCCTAATGTGTCCAAATAAATTGATAGGATACCAATTATACTATTCTAGCATTTGCTATAGAAATTATAATTTTCAAAATTCTTTGTGCATACAGATGAAGAATACCTGATATCCCAAATTAACTGATGTTCAATAAATAAAACCCCAAATAACAAATCTAATGTTTTGGCACGGAAGTACATGCTTTCTCTTCGCTATCCCTAAGTCAAGATTTTTTAGTGCATTGCAATTATCTTTTTAAAAGCATGAAAATAATAAGAAAGTGAAGTTGATTTCTCCATAGAAACAGGAGGCCCTAAGCAAATTAAATCATGAACTATAAATGATGCACAAGTTCTAAAACACAGTTAAGATTGGTGTAGTTAAAATTGATATGAAAAGGTCATCTTGGTTTATGAAAAGCTAGCAGACAGTAAACTTAGTAAATCCTAAACATAAAAACTCTAATTCTAATTGAATTTTGCAAAACCAATGAATTTCTGCTCCTGCAGAAACTGAAGATATTATTTTCTAACTGTCCATGATATGCCAACAACTGTTGAGATGCTGTCTCACTAAATCCTCATGGGAGCTCTCTCAGATGGTTAAAATGATCTTTACCAGATGAAAACATGCAGGCTTGGAAATCAAGTCGTGTGTTGAAGATTGTTTCTCCTGCACAGGATTGGAAACCAGCTGAGCCTGATAAGAAAGATTCCCTCTTCCTCCTGCTCTCTCTGCCTCTGTGTAGTCAGAATTATACCAGGGTTTTCCAAGAAAGCTCCTTAACCAAAAAGGTTCTCTGATACAGCTTTTATTTGGTTTGTGTTTCTTTCTGGAAACCAGTTGCAATGGAAAGTTATATTTTGGGGGAATTAAATTCACAAAAGCCTGGAATTATTACTTCTACTCAGTAGTTATAACTTCTGCCCACATAACAGAATATCAATAAATATCATCAGAAATCTTGCACCTCAGTTTAAATCACGACTAAACAGAAGAATGAGATTGTGAAGTGACATTTCCCCCAAATTTGTGATGGGTAATGGTTCTTTTGACTTGGAAATTTGCCAGCCAGGAAAAAAATTCCACATGAGAATCTGTGTAAGGTTTTGTGCTAATGAGAGATTGAAACTAATATTAATCACTGTGTAATTAAATGAAGATTCTTCTGCAAAGCAAAAAAGGAGGGGGAAAAATGTTATTCAGGCTAAAAAAACCTGAGAGGCTGAAACAATGTGATATCGACCATTTATTTTTTAAAATCTGCCATTACCAGAATTACCTGGCACACATAGAATCAATAGTTCGTATTCATATGGCTCACTAAATCTATGGTATCTGAGTTTGTGACATGTGGATCTGTGTGTGTTTCTCAGATATCTTGAGGTGATTCTTTGATAGCTGGGGTTAGGAAGGACTAGGCCAGTATTCTCCACACGAAAAGAAGCTGCTGTACTTTGATTAGTTGGACTGAGAAAATGAGTTCTGTAAAATTTTGTATGTGTTCGTATGTACAAGCTTTGGGGAGCATTTAGAACCAGGGAGACTTTCCAAAGTAACTAGGCAGCTCTTGACTCTACTTGTTCTCAAACAAGTTGAGGCAGCCTTGGTTTATCCACCCTTGCAGGCCCTTGCCTGATGGAAAGTTGTGCACCCTGTGACCTCTAGAAAGAAGGTTCGATCAGCAGTAAAGGGCAGAAGACTACATTTTTGCTTTCGTAAATACATGATAAAATACACTGGAAACTCATATATGAATTATTTAGTGCCAATCCACTTGTAACCAGACATTTCACTTGTTGGTCCTAATTATTTTGTTTAATAAAACCATGATAATTCCAGATTTTAGGGAATTCTCGCATTATACATTAGGAATAACAAAAAGGAAACAATGTAGAGAGTGAGGAATTTTATTGGCTCCAACTCTAAACCTGATGATCATCCTCTTCCTTCATCCCCCTTTATGGTAGTATCCTTTACCCCAGCACTAGTCAGTTTCTATTATTATGTCATACCCTTCCTCATGGATGCCTGCTCTCCTACCTAGTAACTGGCTTTCTATAATTTTCTTCTTTTGTCACCCTTGGGAACTATCGCTATCCATCATGATCAACAACAAATATTTATTGAGCACCTGCTGTGTGTAGGCTATTACGCTAGGTATAAAAATAGGTCTAAATCATATTTCCTGCAGAGAGCAGACTGATCTAGTTTGGATAGCGGGCATTCACCAAGACCAAGTGCCAGATGGCTAAGGACCAAACAGATGGTCTAGGCAGATGCTATATGAGGTGGTTGGGGCTCAGATTGAGTCTTGAAGGAGCAATTGTGACTTCAGTTCATAGAAATGAAAAGGGTATTGAAACATTAGCAAAGCTCCAGAGGTAGGGAATGCTGAGATAGCTCTATGAAACAGTGAATGAAGCAGGTGTGAAGGAAAGGATCTGAACTAGAAGGTGACAATTGGGCCTCATAGTTCTCGTTCTGAGTTTTGATGCAGGGAATTTTAGGTGGAAGACAATAATTTATGAATGTGGTTGGATTGGCTTTTTATTTATCTGCCACTTTCTTTGCATCTATCTCATTACCAAGTAGTGTAAAGTTTAAAAGACATGGAAGACTGTGACTATGGATAGATTTGAATTCAAATCACCAAAAAGACAAGGAGTTCAATGATCTTTCTCCTAGTTCTAAGGTCAGAGAACCAGAGTCTCTTAAGGGCTCATCAGAATTTCAACCCTATTCATTTTATGTCTTCTGAATTTCTCTAATTTAACAGAAAGTCATGAGTGAGTCATTCCTATAGTATAGCTCGATTAGCTTCCATTTTCAAACTTTTTCCTCTGCATGGTTTTAGCTTTACAGGACTATGAAATATTAGAAAGTTCTTTCTTTTTAAATTGCCCAAATGCAGGTGATTTGAAAGAATTTGATGCATTTTTATTTATGCATTTCAACTTTGATCTGTAAGCTGATGAAGAGAAGAGGTAGGAGGCTTGTAGTGAGATTCGGGATCCTGGGTTCTCCTGTAGACTCTGCCTTTGGTAATAGTTAAGTGCCATTCACCCCTCTGGGCCTCCTGCTCTTATCAGCTAAAATGGGAGTTATAATAGAAGGGCATTTAAGTACTGTGAGTCTTTATTTGCTCTGAACTTAATATTTTCTCTGTCAAAAGTGTTACTTGCCAGAAAGGAGAACTGTGTCACAACTCAGTACAAGTTTGAGACCTTCGAGATTTATGTTTTTGCTTAATGTATACTGATGTGGTTGGTTATTTTATTGCTATTCAAGTATTTCTTAAATCAGCAGTTGGAGCTGGCATTAGTGAGTGGGGTACCAAGAAGTAGCTCTGAAGTGTTGGCACAAAGAAAGTGATTTTGTCTTTTGCTGACTCTAGGCAAATCCAGCAAGAAAGAAAAAATCTGCAGAGATGGTTTTGACTAAAACTTGGCATTATGCTTTAAATCTGTCCACAAAGATGCCCATTCATGATCAATGAATGCTTATTAAATTAGATGAATGGGTAGATCTTAGAGGGAATTTCACTGCCCAAATACAAAAGCACTGCCCTTCCATAGAAATTCTCATGCATAGTGGGGTAGGTCATAGTTTTCTACAGCAAACTTAACTTTATTTTACCCTCATATGTTCTCGTCATCTTCTTCCATGGATAATATTATGTGTTTTTTTTTTAATCTTGGATCATTCCTTTTAAGGAAAAGTTTTGTGATCAATTTCTACTCATAAATCCTGATGCTTACCTGACATCTTTATTTTCTATGTGATATGGTATTGGCATAGGTAAGTTAAAATACATTAACATTACTATCTCAAATATAAATTTTGAAGCAAAAGCTACCTTTTGTGAAGAAAAGAGAGAAAGGGAAAGCTTAGACAGAGAGATATTAGAGAAGTCATTTGTAGGCAAAATATAAAGTTCCAATACCCAGGGCAGCGACGCCAAACCTTTTAGAGCTTTCTGTGATAACAGCCCGTGATGGCACAAGCACTATAGGTTCACCACCACTGCTTCAGGAGTAAAATAAGTTCATAGCCATTGTGGAGAAAATAGTCTTATTCCTAGGGGATGTATTTTATATTTTCTTTGTGTTCAAATGTGTGAAAACAGAATCCACAGTAGATTTTTAAGAAAACGGCAAGTCATGGATGATTATGGAACGTACATATAATAAGGGAAATGTACTAGTTAAAATAATAGATTTGGCTGCTGTAATGGAGAGACTGAAAACAAGAGTGGCTTAAATATAATAGAAGTTCCCTTCTGTCCCACATAAGAAACCTGACTAGATGGTGCCAGGGTCATGTGGTGGCTCTATATTGCTGAGGACATGGGCTTTTTCTGGCTTGTTGGTCTGCCACCCTTCACACACAGCTTGCATTTGGTGGCTGAAGATGACTGTTCCAATTCTGGTCACACAGAGACATTTCAGTCAGCCGCAAGAAGAGCAAGAAAGAAGCAGACAAGCTCTTTCATGTTAGGGGTATAGTTCAAAAGTTGTACTATCATTTCAACTCATCCTTAATTGGCTAAAGCCTACTCACATATTTACACACAGTGGTATATCTAAGATATGTGTTCTTTAGCTTGGTGAGCGTGAGTTCAGCTAAAAATTGTCAGCATTTTAGAAGACAAAAAATCCACTCTCTGTCACAAGAAATAAAATTAAGGTCCTATTTTGTGCATTTAACTATTCATACTAATAATGATGAAAACTATAATAATAGCAATACAGTTTATCTGCTTTATTACCTGTGCTATATGTAATTCTACAATAGCTTACAAATTTAGCAGTTATTTTAGAGAAGAAAATTGAGTCTCAGGAAAGATAATCAATTTGCCCAAAGACACATTGTGAGTAATTAGTATCTGTGGGATTGTAGATACATTCTCTGATTCTTGGGGGTCTCTAAAGACCAAGATAAAGTAGCTGCCATTTTGCTTCGTGGATGTCAGCAGCTGTATTGAATAAGAGTTATTGAAAATTGGATAAAGGATGTGTTTTGCGCTCAAGATGAATTTTAATGTGGAGAAATAAGACTGGGGATGGCTTAGAAGATGATTCTATGGGACTACAGGGCCTTAGAGCAAACAGAAGAGTGAAGACAATCATAAAAGGACAAATGGAGTGGGTGCTGCTGCAGAACAAGGGAATGGTCCTGCTGGAAGACACAAACACACCAGTTATTTGAACAGAGAGAATTTAATATGAAGTGAAAACAGGTATAAAATGTGTTGACTAAATAATAAAAAGGACACGAAGTAAAAGATAAGGCTGTGGTTCCTCTCCCAGGATGTTTTAAGAAAGTGTGTCGATGCCTGCAGTGTTGTTGGTTGTCGTAGCTTGATGAGGAGGTGCTGTTGGTATTTGGCGGGCGAAAGAATGTGTGTTTCTAAACATCTCAAATATACAGGATGAGTCCCCACAACAAAGAAGCATCCAGCCTGAAATGTCAATAGTGATAGGACTGAAAAAACCTTCCCACAAGTTGCCAGAAAGTAATGATGGTAGGGAGCAGCCTACTCCTAAAGTTTAAGAATTAGATCAAGGGCCTTCTGCTGAAAGCCAGAGCTCTGAGGAGGGGCTGCTGGGGAGCTGATCGAGATGCTCAGGGATGGGGGTGCAATAAAAGTGGTTCAGCTAAGTTTTCGAGAAACTGTAAACTGGATCCAGCTGATCAGAGAGAATTCAAATTGGCATGTCATTGTGTCATCAGATGTAGAGTGCAGGCAAAGAGGAATGAAAATCACTTTGAGGTTTAATGCTCAGTATTACTAATACTGAGAGGAATATTTCTCAG